>PVHP010028718.1:0-22906 GCA_004024765.1 Zapus hudsonius | reverse complement strand
TATATATATATATATATATATATATATATATATATATATATATATATATATATATATATATATATATATATTCTGTTGTATATTAAGCATAGTGTTTAAGGGATTAAGGCCAAGGATGAAGCTAGAGAGCTAGGATAGGGTCATGAAATGTCTTGGAACCTGAGCCCTTAATCTTTTTATTTTGTAGTTGAACCAGTGGATATTCTTAAACATAAAAGAATGATGGTCATGACATATTTTGTTTCTTCTTATTGTTTGTTTTTAATCAAGGAGGCAGCATTGAAAATTGATAGCACAGTATCAAAAAGATGTTTTTAAGATATTCTAAAAATCAAGACAGGGGACCTAGGCACTAACAAAGGGGAAGGAGGCAAAGTCAGAAATGAAATCACTTAATATTTGTGATGAGAGCCAATTTAAAATTCAGAGTTACACTGAGGAACACAAGGAAAAAAAAGGAACACAGATTTGGCAACTGCTACAATGGCTTTAGTCAATACTGCTGTTCTGAAAAGCATGTGGAGGTTTTGTTTCTGCAATATATTTGAAGGCACCTTGGCTCTGTTTGCAATGAATTAGTAGTGTCTTAACAGTTAGAGGTTCATTGTGAGGGAAATAAATCAGTAAAACATATAGCCATCATCATTTTGGGAATGTAGAACTAGATGAATTCCTGAAATGAATATGTAGATTTTAATTTATAAATTCATTTATGGACACTGGATAACACTTGTTATGGAAGACCTATAAACATTATGTAATTTAAGAACTGGGAGTTCTATCTATAATAACATGGAGGACATGGCCAATATTAGAGATACAGACACAATAATGACTGAGACATCTGGTGTGTTAATTATTTTTCTTGAGTTTCTGTAACCCTCATCTAAAAATAGTTTATTTAATGAGATTGTTGAAGGCAATGTAGTAATTAAGGTCAAAGATCTTACCTCTTTTTAGAGTCACAGAATTTTCTCATTAAATGTTAATTATTGCTTTATACATTTATTATTTATATGAGAGAGAGAGAGAAAGAGAGAGGGAGGTATGGGCACACCAGGGCTTCCTGCTACTACAAATGAACTGTGCACATTACACTTTGTGCATCACTTTAAGTAAGTACTGGGGAATCAAACCCGGGACAGCAGGCTTTGCAAGCAAATACCTTTAACCACTGAGTCACTCCTATAGGTACTTCTACATTTTTCAAATTTAACTAAGATTGTTTCCAAAAGCTGGGTTTAGACTAGTCCCTGTCACGGAAGGATGTAGCTAGAAAAGGCAAATTCACAAGATTGGAACTGTACAGATATGCCAAGGATATGAGGCTAGGATCAAGTTAAACTAGACGAGGGAGAAGCTAATCGAAAGGAAGCCTGGGAATGGCCTTACTTTGCTGTATTGCATTTAACCTGCACACCTGAGTCTATCAGAACACCCTGAAGTTGAAAAGTTATTTTCTAATTTGGAACTTGTTATACTAAAATGCATAATTTTAAAGCCATAATAACATGTTCCATTTCACATGTATTTAAACTATGGACTGTACTGTATTTCCTTCTCTGGTAAGATTGTTTTTGTAATTGATTGCATGTCAAATAAAAAGTCAGCTCTATGGGACTCATAAACTGCAGTTGATTTTAACTTAAGATGCATCATCCAAATGAGTCACAAAGTTATAAAGAGAAAAGGGGGCATATTATAAGTTTTAAAATCCCAATTCCCTTTGTTCACCTTTAGAAAGTTCTTGTAAGAGATCATATATAGGCATATTTTAGACAGTTCCAGGTATTTTTTGAGACAGGGCTTCATTTATCCCAGGCTAACCTGAAATTCATTCTGTAGTACAGGTTGGCCATGATCTCATAGTGATTTTCCTACCTCATTAATTGCAGTTTTTACAAATGAATTTCAGTTAATACAGATTAACACTAGTTGATCTCCTCCCTCATATGAGTGGACTTTTTTTGCACTAGTTGAAGGTTTCTAGTATAGCAAAAAAGCATGTTGTGGAACTAGTTCTTCATGTGCCTTCTGCTCTTCCATATTTCCCTTCCTTTCTCTGCTCACTGTAGCTTCATGAACTATTTGGTTGAGTCCTTTACCTGTGAAAATGAATCTACTTTTTCATACCATGGAATTCAAGAGCAATGTTCTTTATGGAATATTTTCTCAGGTGCCTTCTCTGGTCATACCTGTGTCATTTGTTTCTCCTTAAACTTGACAGACCCGAGACTTCCATTTTTGTGCATTTTCCTGCCCGTCATGGACCTAGAACACATTACACAGATGCTGAGGACATTACTAGATTAGATCACTTAGTCATGAAGAAATTAAATTTGTATTTTTGACTCCTGTAGTCTTTTAAAATTTTATTATTTCAACTGATATTTTCGGTTTCGTAGTGTGTTCATGTTTTTCTTTCTCTTTTGTCATTGTTATAGCTAGATGTGAGTCAGCTGTCCTACATACTCTTATAAGAAAAATTATAATAAACATACATTGAATTCTTACTCTATGCAAGACCACCTTTCTATTTGGTATGCTTTGTATGTCTTTCTAAATAATTTACTCTTTATAATTAATTACTTTATTATATAAAATTATTATGAGTTTCATTTTTCATAGGAAGAGATTGGAGCTCAGGAAAGCTAAACAATTTATCCAAGGTTTCACTCCTATTAACTAGCAGAAAAAATCCAGAGACTGTGCTCTTAGACATTATATTGTTACATTTTTGTATTGTTATATTTTTAAAGGCAGCATATAAAGTTCACACATGTCATCTTATAACTACAGAAAGATCATAATTTCTCATATTTTATCAATGAGGTAATAGTGATTCAAATATATGAAGACACATAATAGGTAATAAATCACATAGCTGTTGAGATACAAGTTATGAAACTGTGAAGTAAATTGAGATTATTGTTTTAAAAATGAGAAAATTTCTGCCATACTACAGTTGATGTTCTATATTTAAATACATGGCAATAAGTTTATAACTAATTTAAGTATAGGTATGCATATATGTGTTATATATAAATTCACATATGTTGACATTTGCAATTTAATTACTATTTGTAAATAAATTATATGTATTATATATCATATATAAGCAAGTGTTAGTAATTATCTATAATAACATATGATAGTCTTTAGAGAAAACAGTAGCTCATTTGTTATGGCCTTTAAAACACATTGCCTTGATACAATCAAAATTTACCTCATGGAAAGTTGGTATCTTTGGCCTTGACCCATAAATAATTCTAAGAATGGTTCATTATAACTCAACTGTATCCATTCTCAATGTAAAAGTTGTGTATAATATTTCTCCTTGTGATTTCTTTTGTTTTCATGTGTTTCATCAGTTTGCTATCTGAGGGGCTTTGGGGTATAATTTACAGGGGTTAGCATCCCATTATCCACTTTTGAATCAGTTCTTCTGCTAACTTTTACCAAAGTTCTTTCACTTAACTTCTTTTTCTAAGTTTTAATGTGTTAATCTACAACACTGAAGTTTTTTTATCTTTAGATTTTAGCCCTCTTCCCCTTCATAATGATCAAAGTGCTACTATTCCAATCATGTCATTAACCACTTTAAAATCCATCTCTCCTCCTTTGCTTTAAGGAGAAAGTTGGATTTCTTTACTCTCAAATCACCACAGCCCACTTTTTTAGGTGTATCCCTCTCTGACCTTCCTTCTCTTGACCTACACTTGATACTTTAGTCCAAGTTCATCTAGTTATTACGCACTTCAAATGCAGATTCTCTGATATGAAGTTCAATATTTTTCCATCCTATAATCATCTGCAATCAACAAATCCAGAAGTAACTTATTATTGAAGTTTACTTCAGTTACTAACATCAGAGTATGTTCTCTATTTGATCTTATATTGAATAATAAATATAATCAATATTTATTTTGGTATGACTTAACTAGGTTCTGCATAATATCAGGCAGTTCTTCTAGCAAAGGAGTTCAAAATATGTGAGAGATATAGTCAAACCTAATAATTAATGTAGATTTTGAACCTGTTCTCTGAAATAATGTAATATTTATCAGAGGAAAAGAAGGAATTAGCTGTTGGGTAAAGAGAAGGTAGGAAAGAGCACAGAACTAAGAATAATGAGGTCTGGGATCATATTCTGGTTTTGCTATTGACATGACATGTGTCATTTCCTGTCCTTCTCAGTTTATCTATCTGAAAACTGTGAAGATGACCAGCAGTAGATGATACCTAAGACTCAATGAAGTGTCAACTTCATAATCACAGCTAACATGGAATACTCTTCTAAAATAAAATAAATCATGTGTGTTCCCTCTATGCCAGGCACTATTTTAAGGGCTTTACATACATCAAGCTCTCATAAGAGACTCATTAAATATTTAGGATCATTTTCATCCTCATTAAACATATTAGGAATCTGGGGAAGGAAGAAATTAAGTGATAGATCTGTTATTTAAATCTAGCCTTTGCATGTCTTTAACTACTACTTACATTCAACACTTTCCATGGCTTCTTGAGAATGTTTGGTCGTAAAGCAATGCCACTCAAGCCTTTACTTACATGGACACTTGGGAATTAAGTTTGTCATAAATCACTTGGACATATTCCATTTTCTTTAATAAGGTGCAAGCAAACTAGGCACATTTTATATTCTCATGGGCAGATTCAGTGACTTTTTCTCAGAATCAATGTCCATCATCTCTCTACACTTTAAAAAATCTTTAAGGTGCTAAATTTCATTTTACTTACAGAAGAGGGGGCAGAAAGAGTGTTAAGAGCCATCTCATAGCCCTCTATCCCCTTGAGGTCAAGGCCACATTTGCTTTTTTTTTATCTCCCCAGACCTCTTATTCATTATTATGTCCTCACTTATTGGAAATTGGTAAATAGAAACTAAATATTTACTAGGTAAACATTGAATGCATACACATATAAAGTGCTAATTACTTCTGTAGTCCTACATCCTATTCTGGGTACTTCTTTCACTTGTCTTTTGAACATAACCAATGATCTCCCTAAGTGAGATGATACAAAAAGTCCCTCATCTTATATCACCGTATAATCAGAAATCTCGAAAGTTACATTTGTTTGTTATTGCTGCTCCCTCCCTTCCCATGCAATCTTCAACCTACTGTACTCATAGGTCTTATTCCACCACTCAACTAAGGTCAATAAATTTTGGACATCTTTTATAACCACATCCCCTATGATTTCCAACAGCTGGCGTT
Organism: Zapus hudsonius; assembly: GCA_004024765.1. NCBI lineage: Eukaryota > Metazoa > Chordata > Mammalia > Rodentia > Dipodidae > Zapus > Zapus hudsonius. The sequence goes on along the minus strand of PVHP010028718.1, from coordinate 17,666 downwards.
ATCAGGTACTTCTTTTCCTCTTCTCTCTTCTCTGGTAAAATTCTGTCTTTATTTTCCTCTTCTATTTCCATTCACTCCTTCCCTTTAACTTTCTTTGACTTCTTTGAAAGTTTTTTTAAGTGTTTGAATCCCAACCTTCTCTCATCACACAATCTCCTTGCTTTTTTTACTTACACATTTATTTCTTATAACCTCAACTGACCCAGAATTCACTCTGTAGTCTCAGAGTGGCCTAAAACTCACAGTATCCTCCTACTTCTGCCTCCAGAATGCTGGGATTAAAAGATTGCACCACCATGCCAGGCTATTCCTAGATATTCTTATGAAGTTCAAACTACAGTTCAAATTTCTATTAGTCAGGGGAGAAGAGAGAAAGTGCATTTTTTTTGAGTTTGTGGTAGCAATAAAAGTGTAATCATAGAAAAGTTTTTAGAACATTTGAGTTTAAGTGTGGATACTAGAGGCTATTTCTGACTGGATGTTTGTACCTCTTCCCCAATTCATATAATGAAAATAAACCCAAAAATGAACTGAGCTTACAAGTGGTCCTCTGGTAGGTGACAGGGTCATTGAGATGGAGATCTTCTGAGTTGTATTAGAACTTTTCAAAGAGGCCAGAAAGCCATTCACTCTTTCTGCTATGTGAGGTACAAGAGAATATATCTGTCTTAAACCTGGATGAGAGCCCTCACAAGAATTCTCACAAAGTGCATCTTGATCTTATGCTTCAAGCATCCCATATATGTTAAATAAATTTCTGTTTTATATAAGCCAACCAGTCTATGGTAATTTATAGAAGTCTGAACGAACTGAGAAGCATCCATCTGACTTCAGTATATAGAGTTTTTGTGAAAATATATCTAGCATAAAATAGAAATATACTTAGCATATTTGAATGAACAAAAGCAAATAAAAATTTTAGAGGTACTAATGGGTCATTGTCATCATAGTCATCACCACCACCACCACAACCACCACCAAATGTGAAGGCCTAGCTCATCAAAGATATCAGGAATTTTAATAGATTACTAAACCAATTCACAATTTATGTATGCTCAAATACAGCTAGAAGAAATAAGAGGTTTGTTCAAATGTTTGCATTTGTAAGAAGGCAACAAGTCAAGAGACCTAGAATATGTTATATAGGATAGCCAGCTTTGTCCACTGCTCCCCTCAAACTCTCACAGTTTTGAGATTATTTTATCTTCTGATTAATTAGTTGCATCAACTAACATACAAGAAAGTTTATATCTGGGCTAAAGTTCTATCTTTTCTATTTACCTGACATTACCCAATTCATAGCTATTAAACTTGATAGGTTAAACTTATTTTCTCTACTAACTCTGGCACGAAGACACCACTGCATTATATCCTATTTGACCCATGTCCTCTGAGATACCTAGGCTAGAAGGTGTGTCAAATCTTGTAATTATGCTGATATAAACAGTGCTTAGTTTTTAAAACTTGTAGGAGAGAACTATCATAGGAAGAAAATTGAGAGCATATTGTCTTCAGCATGAGCAGATACTCAAAATAGATTGTTGCATAGGAGTTTCTAGTCGTGCTTGGGAATGCAGCCTACAGCACAACAAAGCCCTATCCTGGGGTTCTGCCAGCTCTGTCCCCACACATGGAACAGGTACATCTGTGCCCAAGGCCCAAATTATGCATCTATAAGAGGTTTTCCAGCAGGTTTGAGTTCAAAAGGAATTCTAGAGGGGGATGAAGAGGAATCTGGATTCTGCTGGATGAGGTTCTTGCATCTTAAGAGTTAGGAGTCCTCACCTCAGTCTTCAGAGACTTTATAGAACCATTCACCTGGTTTTAGGGGGAAATTCACTCATTGTTGTTTGTCTTATCCTGTTCCAACCTCTGCTTCCCTCAGACATGGCTGTCCCAGTTTGAGTTTGAGCATATCAGACTGAGATGATAATCAGTTTGGAATTTTGAGATGTTTCAGTGTCTTGTGCAGAGAGGCTGAAATTATTTCAAATAAAACTAGAGCTTTCACTCATTAAGAAATACTGATATATTTCCTCCTCTTCTTTCTTTTTTTATCTTTCTCCTTCTCTTCCTCTTTTTCTCCTCCTCCTTTATCTTATTCTTCATGATTCTGATTTTTCAAATACGATCTCACTTTTTATCCTAAAGTGGCCTCAAACTTATCAGTGATCCTCCTTCCTCAGACTGCCAAGTGCTAAGACCCACAATCATAAACTCCCATGTCATGCTCTTATCTTGTTTTCTTATTTTATTTTTATTGTAAACATTTACAATATATACTGTCTTTTGCTTTGTATATGTAGTGTATGTGTGTGAGTGTGTGTGTGTGTGTGTGTGTGCCTGTGTGTATGTATATTGTGTAGCAAATGCATGTGTACATGCTCTTGCAGTGTATCCCCATGTACTATGGCAGGGGGTACTTGATTTTGGTGGTCAGAGTAGAACATTGGGTTTCCTGCTCCATTACTCTTTTGCTCATTCTTATTTAAGCCAGGATATCTTACTGATATTGGAAGTTGATACTTTTCATAAGCCTCGGTGATTCCCTGGTCTTGGCTTCCATTTTCAGGACTGGGGTTATAGGCACATTTGGCCACAACCAACTGTTTGTGTGTGCTCGGCAAACTCAAAATCAGTTGAATTCAGGTCCCCTTGGGCTCTCATGTTTTCACAGGAAGTGCATTTAACTTCTGAGCCATCTCTCTAGCTTGATATTAATGTATTAAAATAAATCAGTACAGATATTAATACCCAGTACTTTTCAAGCTGGAACTAAGCTAACTTGTTGTCAAAGTACAGAAAGGAGCCAAACAGGCTACTGGGGCAAAAATGTCATCAACAGTCTTACCCAGCCATGGTTCTACACAGCCAAACCAGCCAGGCAAGATGTACCCACTGGTGCAGTAGTGGGAAGAGTGCTACATGGACCATGTCTCAATGGACATGTTGTGCCCATCAATATGCCCTCTAAATATTTGTGTTTATGCCCATAGACTAGGGCTGTTCTCAGCTTTGGTCAGAGAAGCTCCTTTTTGCATATGGAAGTGACTACTGGGGATACCAAAAACTCATTAGAATGCTTACAGTGACTGTGGAATGCCTTAAAGACTCAGGGAATATTGCAGATGAGAATGCAGACAGAATGTAAGAGCTGGAGGCTTGAAAGATCACTCAGTGTTTAAAAGTGCTGCTTGCCTGACAGCCTGGGTTTGATTCCCCAGCACCCATGTAAATACAGATGCACAAAGTGGCACATTGTCTAGAGCTTGCTGTGGGTAGGAGGCTTTGGCATGACCATTCTCTCTCTTTCTCTCTCTCTCTCTCTCTCTCTCTCTCTCTCTCTCTCTCTCTCTCTCTCTCTCTCTCTCTCTCTCTCTCTCTCGCCCTCTCTCTGTTGCTCCTTTGTCTCTGTCTTTCTCTCAAATAAATAAAATATCAAAAATAAATGTAAAACCTGGAGGATGGGGAGGAGTATTATAGAACTCTGTAGTCTGGGTGTAACGTGGCCATTGCATTCATGAACTCACAATAGCTGTGGTTACTTGCACAAGATCTGTACAAAACAGAGTCAATCAATACTCCTCCATGGATGGAGGAGAAGCTCATTGGGCCTCACTCCTCCCTGAGGAGCTAATGGCAGTTAAGAGGTGCAGGGGAAGAAAATCGTTCTCTTCAGTAGTGTTGCCACTGGTAAGTGGTGGGAAGTAGTTCAGCTGGAATGGGAGAGGGTTAAGAGAGGGTAATAAGGGTATATATGATTAAAATGCATGTATGAACTTGTGAAAAGATAAATAAAAGATTAAAAATTTAAAAGGAATTATTTTTAAAATTTAAAGAAGTTTTCAAACACATTGAACCCCAGTATAAATTTTAAATGTAGGCCAATCTGACCTCTGATTTAAAGTTAAACACTCTAAGAAAATAAAGTTAAACACCCAAGTAGATACATCCTCTGCCTTCCTCACTTATTAGCTGAGCTTTCTTCAAGGTCTCTTTATTATGTTTGTGCCAATATTCTGTAAAAAAGTGCAAATGATATACTTCCAGCCCCCAGCCCTCATTTCTCCTTAGTTCTTCTCTCTGAGTTGTATGTAGGTTTCTTGCATAACACTGATCAAGGTTTCAAAGTATCTTTCTAATCATTATCTTTTGCTACATCCTCATCAGATGTGAATGGCATAATTTTAAAATGGTGATTTTATTTTCTTTATCTCATGGTTTGCAGTAGTGTGAGAAGTTATTTGTGTGATTTGCACCATTATTGACACAGATTTTAATAGTTTGATGCCTTGGAAGAATAAATGAGAAAGTGAGCAGGAAATGAAGTGGGGAGTGAGGGAATAGACAGAGAAAGGCTCCTGGTACATGTACTTATGGATTTTTTGTTTAACTTCTGTGTGTTCAGGTCCCTCACTTGACTACTAGTAGATTCATCCCTGCCTTTAGTTCCTCACAAAGATAGTGTGAGTTCAGTGAAGACCAAGTGTTTTGCAACTTGCAAAGAGCTTTATAAGGTCAGGTTACTAGCACAGATATATTTATAGTAATCATTCAGAATTTTAGAAATGGGGTTTCTATGTACTTTTTCTCCTTTTTATCAATATTTTAATAAGTTATTACATTGATAAACTCTTGGCTTCTTTTGTGAGAGTCATGGGGTCACTGGAGTTGAGAAAGGAGCAATCCTTTACCTAATGCTAGTGTAACTCTGAAATCAGGCTTAGGTGTAAAACTATAAAACTGGAATATGGAACTGGAGTTTGGTAAGCCAAAAGAGAAGTCAAGTGTCTAAGTGAGGTATGATAAGTTAGGTATGCAATTTGGGAATATGAAAATCTGCAACCTGAGAGCAGGGAAATCTAAATATAAGTGAGGAAATTTCTTAGTATAGGTTTGGATATTTGCAACCATGTATTTGTGGCCATATATAAATAAGGACTTGGGATACTATAAACACACAATGAATGATATTTATTTTGACATGTTCCTTTGCTTATCAAACTGCTCTTTTAGATATATCTCATAAATCAGTGAGGCAGTCTCTAGGCCTACAGGAAAGCCTATAGGATGCTAGGAACTACATTTATAATAACCAAGGCTTTCTGACCATTCATATTTTTTTCAAAATTTGTTTTAACTGAAGTTGTGCTCTATTTGAAGACATAGAATTTTTTTTCATTTGGGAAGTAGTTCTTCATTTTAGAAGTATGTTATCTCAGATGTAATGCTCCCTCATACTGCTCGTGAATGAACATGCATATGTATATTAGCCATGCTTCTCCAATGACACAGGACAGTAGGGTATGTAAATATTTAGGGATTTATTGTTATACACTGGTTTACATGTATGGAGGCCTGTAGGACCCAAATCTTCCCTGTGGACTGACAGGCTAGTGACTCATAAAAGCAAAAGGCAGTATGTGGGAGACCACACTATTGTGATTGTGGGGAGGGAAAGAAGTGCAAATGATATACTTCCAGCCCTCAGTGTATTGGTGTTTTTGTTCTATTCATGCCTTCAACTGATTGGATGAGTATAATATGCTTACATACATTTCGAAGACATGTTAATCTCAACCAATAATGCCATTCAAGTTGATACATAAAATTATTACAGTATTTAAAAAGAAAAGATTGTATAATAAGATGTATTTATACTTACATACTAACATTGCATTGATTTTATATATATATTTGAATGCATCTATGTTTCTATAGGAATACATATTTGATATTAAGTCATGGAAAACTTTCAAAACCAGGTATAAGAAAACCATCACCAATAATATGACCTTTGACAGGTTTTCATTTGTATTTTTATAGTTTTATATCAGTCTCTTAAAAATCATACTGATACAGCTGGGAGATGGCTCAGCAGTTAAGGCATTTGCCTGCAATGTCGGATGACCCAGGTTTGATTCCCCAGTGCCCACATACAGCCAGATTCACAAGGTGATGCATTCATCTGGAGTTCATTTGCAGGGGCTGGAGGCCCTAGCATGCACATTTTCTCTCTCTGTCTCTCTCCTTGCAAATAAGTAAAATATTTTTTTAAAATCATATTGATATAACTAAGCTTCTGTTACCTGTATGATTTTATATACTGGGTCATCACACATTATTCAGTAAAAAAAAATTGTATTTTTTAAACTATAGAAATACTCTATTATTTTATGTTAATATAATACTTGATATAGACAGTTGTGATGGTTAAATTTTGTTGTCAATTTTTGCCTGTTTAGTAATCTTGGATGGGTCTCTGAGGTAGTTTATAGGAAAACAGCCCTGTCAGTAGAGGGGAGGGTGAAAGAAAGCACAGGGGAGCTGGAAACAAACATTCCTTCTGGGAAGGCAGTGCAGGAAAGAAATTCCAGAGACTCAGGAAGTCAACAAGTCTGGAAAACAGTTGCAAGAACCTACCCTAAGGCTATATAAATGGGAAGGAAATCTCTCTCTCCTCTTTCCTGCCTGTCTGGCTGCTGGTGTTTCTTATGTATCACTTTTCTGCATTGGATCAAAGTTTCCTCAACCTTCCAGTCTGAACTGAAGACCAGCAGTTCCCCAAGAAGCCTTTAGGCCTTCAGTACTGGATTGGGACTGCTGAGGCATCCAGCCACATGTACTGAGTTACCAGTTCCTTGACTTTCAGGCTTTCAGACTGCTATTGAGGGACTGGCATAAACTAATCTAATAAATCCCCCTTTTCACTACAATTTATTCTAGTGGTTATGTTCCTCTAGAGAACCCTGACTAATACAACAGTCTTTCCTAATAGTTTAAATTACTATCAATGCTTCAATGAACATATTCATGAGAAGAAATCTCTTATCTATATATGGTTTGGTTTTTATTACTTTTCTAGATAAAATTATTGGGTTTGAGGGAATGAAAATTTTGCTAAATGTTACATTGGTTTTAAATATGATAAATGGATCCATAGGTTTAATTCATATTTAGTGCTGTTTTTCCTACTACCAGTGAAATTTGTATCCTATTAGAAAGGACATATATTTTAAGTCACTGCAAAATAAATAAATCTCTAAAACAGTCTCCTCATGAAAACTTGTTAGCATCTTAATAGTTTTAGTTGTTTAAACTCATTCCCCCAGATTGCTTACTAACCTTTGTGGAGACTTTGTGTGAAACAGTTCCACCTTTGGAAGATTACATTGGCCAGTTTTCGAGGAAACATAGCTAATGTGTTACTGTTGCTTGGGCAGGGAATAAGGGGCTTAGTGAGGGATGCTTGTTTTATAAGGACTACAAATACAGCTGAGCTGCCTGTTTGCTTTGCCTATCAATGAGCATTTCCAAATCTGAGTCTCCTTTTTGCTCTACTAGAATACTTCAAAATATATAGGTCTTTATGATAGCTTCACTTGAAAAGGGTCTTCTGCATCCTCAAATTACAGTGTCATATTCTGAAACATTCTGACAAAAATATGACAAACATTATATTTTCAAGTATTATTTCCATTATATTCAGAGGTTGTTCAGAAATAACATGGATCTGAGATGAAAATCTGTCTCATATTTGAAATTTTGAAACTTTGGGTTAAGAGATCTCCTTGTACTTTCTTCAGGAAAAAGATAAAAGGATAAAGAAACTATTAAAGCAAAGCTCCAAGGATGCTGGAGAAAGGGAACAGGGAACAGCAATAGTGATGGAATTATGCTTAACTCAGCAATTTGCATACATCAGCATATTGAATGTGTACTATGAAGCCATAGAGGAGATATGTACTAGTATCTCCACATTTTATATGTGAAGAAACTAAATTTTAAGAAAGGTAAAATAACTTGCATAATCCTACTACTTGAAACAGTTTTCAGATAGCATTACCCATGACTAGAGACATGCTTCTCTTGAATAATGGAGAGCTGGTAAAATGGATGTTAATATAGAGATGTAGAGGGGAAAGTTTCTTTGATTGCTATAATTTTCTCTGTGAAGTAGGATGTGGGATTTCTCCATTTGGAAAGGGAAAAAGGTGAGTAAAGACTTGAGGCTGATTTGGGAACACAAATTGTAATGATTGTTAGAAACAGCTGTTGATAGGTGTAACCTTACTTGTGGCCATAGACTAGTGGGATTCTTCAACTTCTTGTTGGAGTCCATAATCTTGGTCTTGGAGAGCTCAACACTAAAGTACACTGAAAACATACCCACCGAGGCTCAGAGATTTTTGCAGGAGATGGAGTCAAAAGAATGTAAGAGCCACAAGACGGGAGGGAATATCCAGAGACACTGCCTACCCCACATTGGCTGCTGCTCTCACAACTTGTAACCCACAACCCCAAGGTGAATACCAGCAATCTCAGTAAGGAAGGCCCTCAGTGGAGTGGGGTCAGGAAGGAGTGAAATGATGGCAACAACATATGATGCATCCATACAAAGTTTCTACTTATTAAAAAAAAGAACATGAACAAAGAATAAGTAAACTAAAAAAGCAATAAAGAAATAGGATAGGCTGAATACCCAACCAAGGGATGCTGAACAGACCCAGTGTTTAGCTAAATCTGGAGGCTAAGGACATACTTTGCATTCAGCTATGCTTACTTGAGGCACACTACTATGGATGGAGATACTGATGCATTGTCAGAGGGAAATCCAGCAGGAAGTGAAATTTAGTAACTCCTTGGCTCTATAGGACTCAGAAGACAGCATTATCTTGAAAATAAAAGCACAGATATTTCTCAACTTGAACTTGTGTTATGTCCTGATAAACTCCTTCTAAGTGTAAAATAGCATAAATCATAAATACACCTAATCCACTTGATCTACAGAACATTATCATTGGCAGCATCTGCTACAAAGGGTCATAGTTGTTTACCCTCAAGATCACATGGGTAACTTGGAGGGATCACTTGATGCCAGTGTTATGCATTGTGAGAGTACCATACTGCATATCATGAGCCTGGGGAATGATCAAAATTCTAAAGCAGATATAGTTTCTGCTAAATGGCTATTGCTTTCACACCACAATAAAGTTTGAAAATTCAAATCTCAGTCAATACCAGGGACTGACTGGCTGACTAAAAATTTCTAACTGTAATTTGGTTTAATTTTAAAAAAAACTATTTTAATTTATTTGCAAACAGACACAGAGACAAAGAGAGAAAGAGAGAGAGAGAGAGAGAGAGAGAGAGAGAGAGAGAGAGAGAGAGAGAGAGAGAGAGAGAGAGAAAGAGCGAGAGAGAGAATGAGCATGCCAGGGCCTCTAGCCAAATTCCACTTTTTGTATCTGGCTTTAAGTAGGTACTGGGGAATTGAACTCTGGCTGTTAGGTTTTGAAGGCAAGCACCTTAACTGCTGAGCCATCTCTCCAACACTAAAACTTTTTAAAAGATAAAAAAAACCCTATATTTAAAAATATTTTCCCTACTGTACTTTTCACTTAATTTAAGTAAATTTCTAGAAGTTTCCAGAAATTATAGACAACTAAAAGTTTGCAGAACTAAAACCAAGGCACAGCAAAACTAATTCATATTTTCTTGTCTACTTCCTTTATTTAATTTCAGCTTAAATGTGGTAATTTTGGGAATAAAAGATAATCAAGATATAAAAGGCTGAGGGACATTATATGAGAGAGTCCTCTTTACCATCTCTTCTTATAAAGACACTAATCTCTTTGGATTTTATGCCTACATTCTTATGACCTCATTTATTGATAATTACTCTCATAGAGGCCTCCTCTACAAATATAGAAATACTGGAACACATGAATTTTGAAGGAACACAGACATTCAATCTACAACAAGGAAGCCATTGGCTTATATATGGAAGCACTCTCCTTGGCATGGTAGTGGTGAGCAGGGCAATCTGCAATGTATAATTTTCAAGTTCATCTGAAAAATAAAATTAAGTCATCTAATTAAATGGTAAGGAGGAATGGGAGAGTGACACAGATCTAGAAGAGTACATATCTGAAAATCATAGGAAAAGAGAGAAAAACATGCATTTTGAAAGAATAAAAAATTTCTCGTAGTTGATAATTAGAATAGTGTTTAAAGGTGATAGGTAAGAATTAAGAGGTGGAGCAAGCTGTGGGTAACAGAAGACATATGTGAAATCAAGCAGGGCCTTGAAGCCTATGCTAAAGCCTTGAAGTCAGATCCTTAGAGAAATGGGAAGACATTGAAGAGTTTCAGGAGAAGAGAAGAGAGAAGAGGTGAGGACCAGAGGTGGAAGAGAAAATGAGAGATGAAGGAGAGAAGGAGAAAGAGACATATAGAAACAGGGTGGCTTTACACTCTTGTTTAGATATCAAACTCTACAGTGGAAAATGGAGTGGATGAAGAGAAATCTGAGGCTAGAAGAACTGTTAGGTGACTCTTCAGAGCATTCAAGGATTTAATGGCTGGTGACCTAAAACAGTAAGTAAGAAAGGAGAGGGAGGCAAGATTAAGAAATATATTTCGGGCTGGAGAGATTGCTCAGCGGTTAAGGAACTTGCCTAAGGCCCCCAGTTCAATTCCCCAGGACCCACATAAGCCAGACCCACAAGGTGGTGGCCCTGGTGTGCGCTCTCTCTCTCTCTCTCTCTCTCTCTCTCTCTCTCTCTCTCTCTCTCTCTCATCTATCTCTCTGCTTGAAAAAGAATAAATAAAATATTTTTAAAAATAAATATATTTTGATAGACTTCACCACATTTTATGATAAGACATGAGCACAAGAGGAAAAGAATCTTCAAGACTTCTGGCACTAATAGATGAAGAATTATAACATTTACTGAAAAGGAAGTATAGTAGGATTCTCCAAATAAGAATAGATAGATTTATGGGTAGATGAGTGGAAGGATGGACAGATTTATAATAGGAGACTTATTACGGGAATTGGCTGATAAAATTATGACAAATGAACATTTCAATAATCTATTTTATATAAACAGGAAAACCCATTTAGTCCAAGGTTTGAAACTGGAATCTCTGAGGAGAGTTGGGTAGAATGCTGGCATAAGTCCTGAAATTCAAAGGCCTGAGTATGAGAAGCTCCAATGTCCATGGGTAGAACATCTAAAGAAGAGAGGATTTTCCATTTGCATGCCTCTGTTCTGTTTGGGTCTTCTGTAGTACCTTGCTAAAAGGGCACAGAGGATATGAGGTTAAGGGAAGTTGAGACAGGCTGAAGCCCCGGGTAGTCTCAGCTCTGAAATTCAGTAGGAGCTTCACCACCCTCCACCCTTGATCCTAAACCTCCTGGCTCCCTAAGCAAGCCACAGTGAATCCTTAGTTCTCACCCCAGTAGGGCTGACAGGGCTGACAATAGGTGACAGCTCCAGGTGACAAATGTCTCTGCAACTATCACCATTGAATCCATGTCTAGAATCACATACTTCCCAACAATCAATTTATGCAAATTAGGCATTCACAGGTTACCTACCCCCCACCTATCCACTCCTGAGGTGCCCACTTAACAACCTGGCCCAACCATTCCCCTTGCTCTCCCCCTGCCCTTAATTTTCGTGGCTTCTCCTCTCTATAAATATAACCTCTCCACATGCAATAAATGATATCTGCCTGTCCCACCCACAGTGGCTGTGTCCCAAGAGTTTTTCTCTCCTATCTCACCAGCTTGTATCCTGCTCGCTTGCCCAGTTCAGGGGATAAGCAGGGAACTGCACTGCTCCCTCCCCTGCTTGCCCGCCAGCCCTGCCTCCACTGCGACCAAGGTCCACCGAGTGGAACAAACTAGTCTTCAATGGATCAGGGGATGCCCACTTACATTACTGAAGCGGGTCTTCTTTATTCAGTCTACTGATCAAAGTGCTAACATCTACCTCCTGAAAACACACTCAGATATTAAAAGTAATATTTTACCAGTTATGTGTGCATCTATTAATCCCATCAAATTGGTACATAACATTAAACATTGCAGGAACAGAAGAACAGGTTTTTATGCCTGAAGGCATTTTGGACTCACTGTATTCAAAGTAGCTAAGAGAATAATTAGGTAATATTCATAAAACAATTGAATATGTAGCATTAAACCCAGAAGCTTTGGAGATTTATCCATAGGGGTATTCAACATATTCATGATAATTGAAACAGGTGTTAATTTTATAAATCAATAAGGAAAGAATGTTGAAGATCAAATTATTACACACTGTACCATTTAAAGAACAGGTGAATTAAGAGTTTACAATGAAATGAAAAAGAGCAGCTATATGAGGATGATGAAATCTAGGAAGGAAAGGGAAGAGGAAATAAACCTGTGTCATATGCTCTCAGATGGTTAGATGGGTAAGCACTTAAAATTCCACGAGTTTAACAAAGAAGGATTTTTAATGATTTACAAAATCAGTTTAATAGTAGTTGTTTATCATCTATTCCTGATGGATTTAGGATTAGTTGTAGAGATAGTGAACATGATCTTTAAGAAATTACCTTGATATTGGTTTAAAAAGCCAAGAAGAAATCTTTGCTTCTGCTTTAATTTTACTTTACATCCAAACCTTCAGTAAATCATACTGCCTGTCCTAAAAACATAGTCCAATTCATCCATTTTATTTGAGCTTCACTGCTACAACCGCTGTGGAAACTACTGCCACCATTGTTCATCTGTTCAGTAACAGTATTTCCCATCTTGTCTCCAGACTTCTAGACCAGTCATTTGAAAGGCAAATGAGATCTGATGCTCCCTTACCTAAAACTCATAAATAGCTTGAAGATATGCTTATAACAAATTCTGACTATTACAATCTGGCCACATATCCATATCCCATCAAGCTTTTCTTTCTTCTTCAACCTCATTTTGGACTACTCTATTCTTTCCCAATATATTCAGTAATGATGCAATTATTTCTCAAATAATTTATGCTCAGGTTTAGAATTCATTGCTTTCAGTGTCCTGAGATATTCTTTCTGTTGACCTATACTTTCTGCTTCCCTTTTAAAAGTTTTACTTAAATGTCACAACTTTAGCTATGAGTTATCAAACCACATAGTCCACCTACCCAGTACTCATATTTTAATTTTCTGCATAGTATTTGTGACGTCCTGATATGTATTTATTTGGGATTTTTGTCTGTTTACTTTTGTTTGTGTTTGCTTCAATAAAAAGTAAAATCCACAAGATTAGGAACTATTCTACTCACTACTCCTATCTCTGTACCACATTTAATTTGGGGCAATCGTAAGCACACAAATAAGTGCATTGTATATGTATGTGAATGGTTCAATGAAGTTTGTTTGGATAGCTAATGTGCTGGCAAGAGAAAGACAAGCAGTCAAATAAAAAATTTAAATTGGGAAGAATACACACACACACACACACACACACACACACACACACATATATATATATATATATATATATATATATATATAATTTATTTTTTAATTGTCCATAATTAGATACATGGAGTGAGCAAATAATGAGTTGATATCCCCATTTCCCCAATTTCCCTCCTCCCCATCCCCAATCAGCTGGATAACCTTCTCCATGGGTAGTCTGGATCAGTCCATGTGGTAGGGGATTATGGACAGCCTAGGTGTCAACCTGGTTCCACCCCCCTTTGTATGTTATTACTGAGGGGATCAATGTCTCTGGGATTTTTTTCCCACCATGGCTCTTACAATATTTCCGCCCCCTCTTCTGCTCAGTTCCCTGAGTCATGGTGAATGAGTATTAAGGCTGTTTTATTATTGATGTCTTAGGGGTCTCTGTACTTCTGCTTTAGGTTGTGTTGAGATCATTGTTGTATTGTTGTCTATATGTCTATATGTCTGGCTTATTCTGTGTTGACTGATTGGCTGTGGCTATATATAGGTCTCTTGCTTATCCCACCACTCTCTGTGGGGTTCTATATGGATCCTTCATAGAAGATCTGGTATGGCTCATCTCTTGCCCGGATGTCAGGTATTGGCCTGTGGTTTGTTGGTAGGGTTGGAGGATCCATAGCTCTCTCTCTCTGCCTTCTGAAAAATACAAACAGAATCTCCATCGGAGAGTGAGATCACTATAGGTTAACTTAGATATACATTTCTGAAATAGCTAGATTCTATTATTAGTAGCCTCTTTGTAAATCACTGGTGTAGTGCATTTCTCTTTGGGGTCCCAAGAGTTTGATTCCCAGTGTGTTTTTCCCTGAGTCCCCACTTCCAGTTAAGGGCTCCCTGTCACTGAGTGGATTAGTTGGCCAAATTAAAAGCTGTTGATTGCCTCCCCCAGGCTTTGGCTCCTCTATTGCACAATTGCTCATTTCTTGGTTCGCTGTTCTTTCCCAGTAGTCAGTGTGTTCAGCCTATTCCTGGTGGCAGACTGCATTTCATGTCAGTCGTCTTTGTTTACTCCAGCTGTCGTTGACCAGGTTCCCCTGGCAGCTTATGCAGTGCCTTCCTGCACTACTGAAGGAGTCAGTATAAAAGGAATGAAAATGTGACTGTCATTGTTTTTGGCTAATTTGTCATTTTAGCTAACTTCTTTTTTGTCCTGACTACTCTTGACTCAATCCTCTAATACCATTTTTACCTGTGTGTTGTTGAAGCATGGGTAATTGTACTAGTATGAGTTATAGTTATGATATAATGCTCTGTCACAATTAAAAGTGATCTTTCTTGCAAATAACTGGTGATCAGTGATCTGACTTCTGTGGTTCTATGCATGACTTCCTGAATTTAGTATCATCCCTTTGCTTTAATGAGGTTTATGCCATTATATTCTTTATCATTTTAATATATGAAAGATAGATGTATGACAAACATGAAAGATAGGTGAAGATTACTATTGTAGATAGTCTTTTAAAAAAATAGCTCTACTGGAAGCCTCCCCCTACTGGCTAGCTGTCATGATGCTGCGAAGTGCTATGCAGACTGACAGGGGGAAAGTCATCAACAGTTTTACCCATCTGTGGACCCTGTGAACTTCATAACTGATTAGCAATGCAAGATATACTCACTGATAGAATAGTGGCATTTATCAGTATTTCCCATACCTACAATCTATCCTATAATCTATCTATAAACAACTGTTCTCTGATTGACTTTGTGGCCTGCTCCACAGTAATGAATTTATTCTTATTGCTGAAAACTTGGTCAAAAATCTATGGACGTGAAAGTCAGAGGCCCTAGGAGAAAAGCTTCTAGTTTTGGGGGGCGATGGGGAAGGGAAGCTGGATGGATATGTTGTTTCCAACAAAATTCCAGCTAAATATTTGTGTTTTTCCATAGATTAATGCTACTCTCTGCTTTTATCAGAGAAACTTCTTTTTGCTGTTGGTAGTGACTACTGGGGAGATTTAATTTTTTTAAAGTGCTGATATAAGTGAATGTTGTATATTCAATACTAAATGATATATATTATATTATTTCCTTTAATTCTCAGCAAATATTGTGGAAGATGAGGAGGAGAAAATATACACGTCAGAGGATGGGGAAGAGTGCTTTAGAATGCTTTCCTCCAGATGTGACAAGGTTATTGCAGTTCATGACCTCACAGCAACTTTCATTACCTGCACAATGTTGTGCACAACAGCATCCCATCATTGCTAATAGAGGAGGCCAAAAACAAAGACATAAAAATAGAAGAATGATTAGTTGGATGTTCATTAGAATAGGAATAGTGGGTAAAGACATTAGAAGGAGGAGATTCTGATCAAAGTACATTATATACAGATATTGAAAGTATCAATAAAAATAGCTCTAGTGCAGCAAAGGTTATCAATTTTCTGGTTAATGGGTGATTTGGTTGGAGTACACATAGGTCTCCAAGGCCCAGGCAAGATGGTGATAGAATAGATATATAGTGTCTTCCTACCTTCTCACAGTCAGAGAAGGAAAGAGAAGTTCTTTTTCATGTGTTTATACTTTGAAGGGAGAAGGAACTTGATAAATGATAGAATGATAGATTGTAGGTATGTTAAGATAGATAATAAGTATCATAGACATACTTACAAGTCATGTATTATGTGTTTTTTTCTCATTTGATTCCTTTTTTTCTTTCTGTACTCCCTTTCTGTTTGTACGTCTTTTAAATCTCATTCATGTGTACAATTATTCATTCAACAATTACTGTATACCTACCATGTTCCAAAAAGTAAGCCAACAGCTAAAACTCTTAATTGTTTTTAAACATAATATTTATCTTTTTATCTTCAAGGTGATGTCTGTACCTGAATGATAACATTACAATATATTAATGCCTCAAACAAGATATTTCAGGACACTATGAGATGACACTTAACCCAGGGATTGGCATATAATCAGTTCTCAACTCATAAGTGTCACTGAATATGTGTGCATATTTCACTCCAAACACACAAACATGCTTTTTCTACACAATTGACATATTAAGGTCACACCAAGCAGCACTCTTTAATAGCAAATGCATCTCTATTATGGTCTAGTGTACACAGTTGGCATTTATCCTCGTCATGTCAGGATAGAATAGGAGCTTTGTTTGGAGAAACAGGCAAGATTGATGGCTTGGATTAATTTCTCTTTTTAGGATTTAAGAAAGTCTGTTCTTTTTGAAGCAAAGCTTTAGGAATAAAGACCAGAATAACAATAAATACCTTATTTTCTATACTGTGGGTCCAGGATCATCTGGGAATTGAAAAGCAGAATTTGAAGATATAAATGACACTGCCCATTGAAGTATCCCATCCTCCCTGCCAAAGGGAATGCAGTTCTGGAACAAAATACCACACCTAGTGAATTTTAAGCAACATAGGAGCAGAGAGAAGGTTAGGCTGACATACAGTGAGTATTTTAGCACCAAATATATATTTAGCATGGAAATTCTCAATTTAAGAATAAACAATATGTTTTCTCCCTCTCTCGCTCTCTTCTCCATTTTCCACCTCACATTCTTTATTCAGGGAAAGAAATATAGGTTTGCATCATATTTAACTGTTAAAAAGTCATTCATCTATTATGTGTCTGGAATATGAAGTAGCAATGATGGTGGGTGGGGACACACTGACCCTGTGTTTCTTAGAGAATCTTCTCACTTTAAAAACTGGATTTGTCCCAATGGGTGAAGCAGATCTGTTGAACATGCATTTCAGATAGATCTCTTACCTCCTGACAGTTACTGCATGAGTTCCAATCACATTAGCACCTCTTCAGCTTGAGCCAGAATTTATAGAATAAATTCAACATTTTTCAAATCTTAATCAACCCAGAGGTCATTCTTCTCAAAGTGGAGTTTTGCAGCTGCCACTGGGAAATCAATGTGTTTGTAGAATGGGGAGGGGATGGTGGCTGTTTTCCTGCTGCCACAGCACCAGACAAAATGAAACACTCAAGGAAGTGATGCTTCATTTCAGCTATTACTTTTGAAAAATAATTCTTTTAATATCAATGTCACTTTTGATCCCTAATCTCTAGGTCTTTCCCTGGAGAAAATGTTCAGCCAGCAATAGCAATATCAGACAAAAAGGAAGATTAGATCTTATTCCTCATTGTTTTTAAAAGCTGCTATTTCTAGTGTCTACAGAATACAGTCCTTCCTTTTTGCCTTGTGTTGCAGTCAGCTTTCTAGTTGCTGCGCAGAAAGAACCCGAGCAAAAGTGGCTTGTAGAGGAATGGGTTTATTTGGCTTACGGACTCGAGGGGAGACTCCATTCTGGCAGGGAAAACGATGGCATAAGCAGAGGGCTGGACATCACCTCTGCCACAGCACTGCAAACAGCGGCAGGAAGGTGTGCCAAACACTGGCA
>PVHP010028717.1:0-22886 GCA_004024765.1 Zapus hudsonius | reverse complement strand
GAGGCATGGCCAGGAGAACCTGGCTGAATACTAGGCTATCCATGGTCCCCTGTCACAAGGACTGATCCAGATGACCCATGGAGGAGGTTATCCAGTGGAGGGGGGAGGGGAGGGCAGTGGGGAATTGGGGATAACAACTCATTGTTTGCCCACTAAATGTTGTAACTCATTATGGACAATAAAGTAAAAAAAAAAAAAAAAAGAATAACGGTTCTAGCATGTAGTAAGATGGGTTAGAAACCAGAGACTGGCACTCAAAAGGACATATAAGAGCAAATACATTAAGTCACAGTGTGCTGATAGGTCATCAACAGACAAGTAGACGAATTCCCCAAGGTCACCAAGGTAGAATCAACTTAGTATCCCTGTACCTCCAAAAACTACCACAGGGAGGGCCCCCAGAAGTATTGACATTCAAATGTAAACAATTTTCCTGGGAATCTTAGCCCATAGCACAGAACCACAAACAGTAAGCACCCAGACTCTTCAGGTAGATCTCAGCTACTGGTCAGAGAGGCCTGTACAGCGCCCTGCCTTTGGACAAGTATGGCTGCTGTCATTCATTCCATCACGTGTGGCAGTGCCCTCGAGGGGCTGCTGTGTGTGTTCTGTTTTGGTTCCCACAGTAACTTGCAGGATGCTACAAAATCGATGCTGATTATGCCTCGTTGTTGATTGAGTGCCAGTCAAGAACCAGGCTCTAAAACCCTGCTGGATCAGAAACATGCCATTTGTAAGGCTGCTTGGTGATTTCAGAACCCGCAGACACTCAGTCTGCTCACTGTGGCTCCTTGGACCTTGTCTTTAGCCCATCTTTGCAATCACATCCTTCGTGATTAAGGCTGGCTTGATTAGTACTGGTACACGCAGCAAGGGGGAGGGGGGAAGTAAACTTGAGACTCCCTTGAGTTCCCTGGGGACTGTGGAGAAGTCATGACTCCAAACAGCATTGGTTTCACAAGGGGATGGGAGGGAGAGACTGCATACTTTTTCTCAGCTCTTACTTTAAAACTCAGTATTTGGGATTTGCATATTTTCTTTCAGACTATACCTTCTTTTGAGAATACTCATCTCTAACAATTAGGAAAGAATATCTCAAAATTAAAATATTGTCTAGGTAGATGGGTTAAAGTGGGTTAAAGTGTTTGCTGCACTTTAGTTCAGATCGCCAAACCCCATGCGAATGCCAGGCATCAGAGTGTTCTTCTGTAAACTTCTGTAATCCAGCACTAGGGAGGCAGAGACCAGGGATACAGGGTCCCTGAGACTTGTTGGCTAGCTAGTTAACCAAATCGGTGAACTCTAGATACAACAAGAGATTCTGCCTCAAAGAACAAGGTGGAGAACAATGAAGTAAGACACCTGACCTTGAACTCTGGCCTCCACATTCACATGAACTTGCACTGATATAATATATGTAATATAATGTAAAAATTCAAATAGCACAAAATCATTTGTGATGGTATCAAATAGGAGCTATTCATAGACAATGAAATATCTTCAAAACAAAAAGCACACAGAAGTCAGTGTGCAATGTAGACAGTAGCTCCATGGAGGTTACTGTCTACTGTCATTCCTTCCAACCTATTGTGAGGACGAGGGAGAGGCTAGAAAAGAGAGTCACCATAGGTAGCACAGGAGATGCTCCCAGTGCAGCCCAGGTCACTCTTGACAGTCTTTGTGAACAAATCAATCAGTTACTCAAAGTCAAGAGTGGCCCTTCCTTTGGGGACTCTGGATGACTCCCTAAAACTTTTATTTTTCTTAAAGATACAAGTTCAAAGCATATAGGCCTTGATTCTTAAAAGGATTGCCTGGGCTGGGGAGATGTCTCCATGGACAAACTATTTGCCAGGCAAGTGTACAAGTGTAACAACTGATCTCTGGTCCCCAGAACCCATGTAAAGCCAGACAGTATTGTAACTGTCTCTAATCCAAGCACTCCTGTGGTAAGATGGGATATATATATCTGTGTGTGTGTGTGTGTGTGTGTGTGTGTGTTGTAGTCAGCCACATGCCACAGGGATGAATCTCCAAACCAGGCACAATTTTGGGGAGGAAAGTATTTATTGAAGTAACAGACCCAAGGGAAGTTAAGGAAAAGGCTGGCCTCCTTTCACAGAAGCAAGCAGAGAGAGAAACCCACCACCAGCACCTCAAGCAAGCACACTGTAACACTGTAATTCACAAAATGCAAACTGCCAGACCTGGGGTTTCAGGCTGCTGTTTTGCATATGTATCCCTAGAATTTTGCATCCAATTTAGAAAGGGTGTCATGACCCCAGGAGGCCAGGCCAAAGTGCCAAAGTGCCACTTCCTCCAGCCAGAAGGCTGAAGACAATTCACAATTATAATAAATTCTATTGGGGGACATTTACTCAAACTACCACTATATATATATATATATATATATATATATATATATATATATATATATATATATATATATATATATATATATGCAAATGAACAGATTACTGGGGTTGCAATAGCCTGTGCCTAAGAGGGGACAAATGGGTATTCATTGCTCAGTTCCTCCCTTCCCCAAGGCTTCTCAGCCTCAGAGCACCCATCTGCTATTGTTTTACTGGTGGGATGCTGGGGGGGAGGAGGAGGATCTCATGCTAGCCTAGGCTAGCTCAGAACTCACCCTGTAGCCCAGGTTGATCTCGAACTCACAGCGATCCTCCTACCTCAGCCTCCTGTGTACTGGGAGGCTCAGTCCATTGCTTCACTCATACTCTTCAACTTCCTTTGAGTAAAATAGTGCCTTTAAAATTGATTCCCTACCAAATATTTTCAACTTGGGACACAAAAGGAGTACATTGAATGTATAACACAAGTATTTGAAGCCAGGCATGGTGGCACATGCCTTTAGTCCCAGCACTCGGGAAGCTGAGGTAGATCACCAGGAGTTTTCAAGGCCAGCATGAGCTGCAGAGTGAGTTCCAGGTCAGCCTATTCTAGGGTGAGATCCTGCTTTGAAAAAAAAAAAACAAATAAAAAAAACACACCAGTATTTGTATTAACATTCTTAAAAACTTTGTTAGCTGGGTGTGGTAGTGCACACCTTTAATCCCAGCACTCAGAAGTCAGAGGTAGGAGGATCACTGTGAGTTCAAGGCCACCCTAAGACTGACTTCATAGTAAATTCTAGATCAGTGTGGGATAGAGCAAGACCCAACCTCAACGGAAAAAAAAAAAAAGGAGAGGAGAGGAGAGAAGAGAAGAGAGAGGAGGGGAGGGGAGGGAAGGGAAGAGAAGGGAAAGGGAGGGGAGGGGAGGGAAAGGGAGGGGATGGGAGGGAAGGGGAGGGAAAAGAAAAGAAAAGAGAAGAAAAGAAAAGAAAAAAGAAAAGAAAAGAAAAGAAAAGAAAAGTCTGGAGAGATGGCTCAGCAGTTTCGGAGCTCATCTGCAAAGCCTGAGGACCCAGTACCCACATAAAGCCAGTTGCAAAATGGTACATGCATCTGAAATTCGTTTGTACCCATTCTCTCACTCTTTCTCACTCTCGCCTTGTAAATAAATAAATTAAATATATTTTTAAAAAAACTTTTTAGCTCATGAACACAGAAATGATTGGAGTTAAAATTTGCAGTAAAGCATCAGTGAGATGTCCAGGCCTCGGGCTGCAGACTCAGCAGGGCCCTGGGGAGGTCAGCAGGGCCCCGCTGGGCTGCATGCTCCGGAGACCGTGCAGGACATCGTGCACCCCGCCATGGAGATCTTCCAGCTGAATGGTGTCACCTAGCACAATGGAGCTTCTTAAGACCTGCGCACAAAGCCTCAGAACCAGCTTCACCAACTTTTACTCTCTTGGGGAAGCTGAGATTGGTCTATGACAAATGCCAAGAGAACTATGGGGGGGGGGTGGACCCCATTCCAGTAAAGCAACTTACTCCATACCTGGAAGAAGATGGCTCAAAAGATGACCATACACTCGCTTGCAAGGCATCATGGTCCTGGTTCGATTCCCAGGTTCCCAAGTAAAGTCAGATGCACAGAGTGGCACATGTGTCTGGTGTTTGCAGTGGTGGAAGGCCCTGGCACACCCATACTCATGCTCCTTCTGTCTGCCTCCCTCTCTCTCTCAAATAAATAAATAAAAATATTTTTAAAATTAAAAAAAAATGACCATAGAGCTGGTCCACCTCGTTTTGCTAGCAAAGATGAGAAATGACCGAGGTAAATAAAAAACTCAAACAGAAGACTCAACAGCTGAAGCAAATTATGGATCAATTACAAAATCTCATCTGGGATATCAACGCCATGTTGGCAACGAGGAACTACACTGATATTTAAATTTTCTGCTTGGCAAATGTTATACCATTGGGGTTTTTTCCCCTTTGAAAAAGATTACTTATCTATTTTTATTTTAATCACTGTACTTAACGTTTCTGTTTTCACTTTATTCATTAAGTGGGTTTTTTTTTAATGCTGTTGACTCTAGAAAAGATTATGGTAATAAACTGATAGGGTTTATGTTTTGGTTAATCTACAAAGCAAAATAAAGTTTTGTAAATAAATTTTAAAAAAAGAATCTGTGTGCCTAGGCTGGAGAGATAGCTCAGTGGTTAAGGTGCTTGCAAGCAAAAGGCACCGGTTCAACGTTCAATTCCCCAGTGCCCTCATAAGCCAGATTCACCAACTCCTGCATGCATCTGAAGTTCATTTGCAGCAGCTGAAGGCCCTGGTGGGCCATTCTCTCTCTCTCTCTCTCTCTCTCTCTCTCTCTCTCTCTCTCTCTCTCTCTCTCTCTCTCTCTCTCTCTCTCTCTCTCTTCCTTCTCTCTGTCTCTCTTTCTCTGTGTGTGAGTCTGCTTACAAAGGAAAAAATAAAATATTTTTTAAATATAACTAGGGAGAGATGGCTTATCAGTTAAGGCACTTGCCTGCAAAGCCTAATGACCCGGGTATGATTCCACAGTACCCACACAAAGCCAGATGCACAAACAGGCACATGAATCTGGAATTTGTTTGCAGTGGCTAGAGGCCCTGGCATACACGCATTCTCTCTCTCTCTCTCTCTCTCTCTCTCTCTCTCTCTCTCTCTCTCTCTCTCTCTCTCTCTCTCTCTCCTTGCAAATAAAATATTTTTTAAAAAAGAAAAAAATATCCTCAAGACATCAATAGCAGCTGGAAAAAAAACTCTCTCCTTCCCTCCCTCCCTTGCTCAATTTTTAAAGTATCTTTAAATAAATAAATAAATACATAAATAGCAACTACAAGTAGCCCAGATTTTTTTTTATACAGAAGGCCTCACAAACTTGTGAGTCATCCTTGCACAGGGGCCACCTTAATCTCTGTGTCGTTCCAATTTTAGTCTAAGTACAGAAGCGAGCACTAGCTTGGATTTGACTGAATTCTTCAAAGCTAACTCTGATGCCCAAACTTGGGTCCTAACACTCAGCTACTTTAAAGTTCGGCTAACATTTCCTTCTTTAACCCCTTCCTGTGGACTGGTCTCTGGGTTAATATTTCACTAAGCTCCAATGAAATGTTTATACCTAGCAGCATATTTCTGAAGTCCTTCACCCTTGGCTCCCAAACTACAGCTTTGTCTCGAGTCTCCCCCTTCCACCCACAGATATTGTGGGTGTTCACTCCAGATCTCTAGTGATTCCTTCAGCAGTGCTCCCAAGTGTGCCTGTTTCTGTCAGACATACTCTTCCAATGAAGCATTTGATTCTGGACGTGAAGAGAGGACAGTGGCGACGTCCAAGGTCCTTGTGCTTAAGCACTGCCTGAAACATGAACTGAAAAACTGAGAAGAGGAAAATGCCCTGTGGGCTGGGGGTCCCCTCAGGAGGGAGAGTGCTTGCTGCAAGCTTGGGTACCCAGAACCCACATAAAGCTGGATGCTGCAGTAACCCCAAGGCACCTACAGGGAGAAGGGAAGTAGAGAAAAGAGAAGCTCATGAGCCTGCTACCCTGCCTGCCTCAAGCAAGGTGAAAGGCAAGGACCAATTCAATATCTTACCATTAAAACCATGACCAGAAAGCAATGTCAGTACAAACTGCAAATAAAAGGAGAGGGAAGTGCTTTGTGTTTTCTCACTGACCTAATGTCCTCGTACAATTTCTTTGATTTGTGACCTCTTATCTTAAGAAGGAGGGGATGTTATTACTTCCAGCTTATCAGAGGATTACAGTTGAGAAGACTCGACTCTAAACCCTTTGTGTTCGTGTTCAACATCTTTAAACATTACAATTAGACTAGCAATTTTTTTCTAATTTGAAATCAATATATAGGTCATATATATATATATATATATATATATATATATATATATATATATATATATATAAACCTGCTCTGTCCTGGATTTGGGAGAGGTTTATCGAAAGAAAAAAATTGAATTGAATTACAAAATGGTCAGCTGTTGATTAGGGGGTGATGGGAATACGAAAAAGACAGAGACTATAAGTATGTTAAAAAGTGGGAATGTTGCTTAGTGTTAGTGTATCAGTTACTTTCTTGTTACTGGGACAAAATACCTGACCAGAATCCACTTAGGGAAGGAAAGGATTTACTTCAGCTTACATTTTCAGAGGGTAGGTCCATCAGGGCAGGAAAAGCATAGTTGAGAGAGACATAGAGACAGAAACGAGAGAGAGAGAGAGAGAGAGAGAGAGAGAGAGAGAGAGAGAGAGAGAGAGAGAGAGAAAACAGCAAGCAGGGCCAGGCTGTAACACCTCAAGACTCACCCACCCCCAGTGGCACACTTCCTAAAGCAAGACTGAACTTTCTAAAGGCTCCACAACCTTCCCAAATAGTGACACCTTTCTGGGGACCAAGTGTTCAGACACATGAGTCTATTATAGGGAGCATTCTAAATTCAAACCACCACACCACAGTTACGAAAACATCTTTCTGATCACTACATTGACGTTTGCTAAACAGGGTTAAATATCCTTGGTTTTGGTTATTTATAAATTTATATTAATTCTTAAAATTGATTTATTTGTGTGAGCATGTGGCAGAGGGCAAGTCCAGGTCTCTTGCCAATGCAAACACTTGTCTGGCTTTTTTACATGTTAGGCTTGAAGAGCAAGTGCCTTTAACTGCTGAACCATCTCCCCAGACCTTATAAAGCTATATTTCTATATTTCTTTTGCTGAGATAAGGTCTCAGGTAGCCCAGGCTGGCCGCAAACTTACCATGTTGCCAAAGATGACCTTGAATTTCTGATCCTCCTGCCTCTACCTCCCAAGTGCTAGGATTGCACCCATGTATTTATGTAGTACTGAGGCTTGACTCCAAAGCCTTGTGCAAACTACTTGAGAACTCTACCAATTGAGCTATATCCTCAACCCTAAATCTGTATTTCTAAGTAGTTTTTGCAGTATAATGCATCAGAATTTGGGGAGAGGCTGTTTTTCTTTTTAATACTTGTATTTGTTTATTTGAAAGCAGGGAGAGAAGAAAAACAGACAGCGATAAAGAGAGAATGGGTGCTTCAGGGCCTCCAGCCACTGCAAATGAACTCCAGATGCATGTGCTACTTTGTGCATCTGGCTTTACATGGATGCCTGAGAAATGAACCCAGGTCGTTAGGCTTTGTAGGCAAATGCCTTAACTGCTGAGCCATCTCTCCAGCCTCCAAATTTGTTTTTATTACCTAGTTACTAGCAAAATTAACAGTAGGAAAAGAGATTTGAGAATACTAAATATTTTGTGCCACAACTTCTAATCATTCCAGTTTGTGAAGCAGAATAAATACCAGGAACACAAAGCTCAAAGTCAAGACACACTGGAATCCAGATGTGGTAGAAGGGCATAAATATGCCAACCAGAGTTGTTTTTTTTCCTAATAACAAGTCAGAAATTTGATTTATTTTTTTCCACATGATTCTGTCAATGGGCGTTTGTTTCTTATACATTCAATTTCTTGTTTTGTCTTTATTATCCATAATTGCATACATTGTATGAGCAAATCTTATGATGGTGCCCCCAATTCCTTCCTTGAAGTCCCTAGCCCACTGGGGACCCTCCTCGTAGGCATACTGGATCTGCCCCTGGGGTAACCAGGTCCCCCCCCCTTTGTGTATTGTTGCTGAGGGGGGCAATGTCAACCAGAGCTCTTATGGTGACGTAGTTCTGGTGAAACATCTCACAGGAGGCCTTCCACCCTTTCTCATGATCGTGTATAAATTATCCATTCTTTAGGGAGAAAGGAAAAATGAATGACCAAATTTGCAAGTTATTAACCCACTTTTCAAACGTGTTCACTGGGATCTGTTTCATGACAACTCTGACTTTTGGCCACGTGCCAAATCGATCATGAGAAATGAATGACTTGACCGTTCTGTTTCCCTCAATAGTTGTAAATCAAGATGGTCAGCCTCTCATTGAAGGAAAGCTCAAAGAGAAGCAGGTCCGATGGAAGTTCATAAAGAGGTGGAAAACGCGGTACTTCACGCTGGCCGGGAGTCAACTTCAGTTTCAAAAAGGGAAATCTGTAAGTTCTTCTGCATTCTTACATTTGAATTTTAAAGTCCTAACTCTAAAAAAGCTAAAAGTCCTTCTCAGGCTGGAGACATGGCTCAGCAGTTAAGGTGCTTGCCTGCAAAACCTGATGACCCAAATTCATTCCCCCCAGTACCCACGGAAAGCCAGATGCACAAAGTGGTGCATCTGGAATTCGTTTGCAGTGGCTAAAGGCCCTGGTGTACCCATTCTCTCTCTCTCTCTCTCTCTCTCTCTCTCTCTCTCTCTCTCTCTCTCTCTCTCTCTCTCCTTGCAAACAAGCAAGTAAATTATATTTTTTAAAAGTCCTTCTTGGGCTAGAGAGATGCTTAGTGGTTAAGGCATTTGCATGCAAAGCAGAAGGACCTGAGTTTGATTCCCCAGTAACCATGTAAACCCAGATGCGCAAGGTGGCGAATGGCAAATGTGTCTGGAGTTCATTTGCAGAGAGTGGCTGGAGGCCCTGGCACAGTTATTCTCTCTCTCTCTCTCTCTCTCTCTCTCTCTCTCTCTCTCTCTCTCTCTCTCTCATAAATAAATAAAATATTTCTTAAAAGTAATAACAATAATTATAATCCTACAGTATAATTTTATTATAAATGTCTCTTGTCTATTCTGTTAATTCCTAATTACTTAGTTTATTGTGTTCACTATGGAAAGGTTTTATTTTTTTGTTTTTTTTTTTTTAGTTAACTTAAGCTTTCGAAATTGAACCGCAAAACATTTGGTGCACTTGACTCAAACACCATGGTTTTTGTTTTCTTATGAACTACCTACAAAAATTTATGGCTAATGAAATTGACTCTAACTTTTAAAATAACTATAGGTTATATTTTACAAATGGAAATCCAAGGAAAAGAAAGAGTAGTCAAGGAGGAAGTCATGAAGATGGATTTATATTAACCTTTTATAGTCAGCGAAGTTCAATGTTGATTAGAGAAAATATTACTATCATTTATTCAATATCCAATTCATGAGTTCAGTAGAATTTTAACGAATTAATAGATATTAATTTAATGTTACTTAATCCTGAGACAGGATGTTGGGTAAACATCTGGAATTCTAAATTTTCAGTGGGGTTCCTCTGGAATAGCATTTTATAACAACAATAGATTTTTTCTTTTTCTTCTTTTCAAAACATTTTCACATAGTATTAACTCTACTCATGCATGATTGGAGAAATGAAAGCCAGACATAATTCTTGGTGATTTTGAAGAGCAACCATAATAGCTGTCATTTATAAGTGCACATTATGTGTCACTGGACTGCCACACACAATCCTGTCAGGCCATTATGCAGATGGGGAATCTGAGGCTCCAGGAAACTGTCTTATCTAAGGAAAGAGCAGACAAAGTGAAAAGGGTAGGACTGAAGCCATGCTCAGACAGCAGGGCATGCAATAGAGCCGTAAATTAGACTGTCCCACCGCTTCCCAAGCGCACTGAACAGAGAAGGCAGCGCTAAGCTACATAGCTGAACAGAGAGACCCAGTGCTAAGCAACATAGCGAGCATAGAGGGCCAGGGCTAAGGTCAATTGCTGGTCACAGAGGGTCCATGCTAAACTACATTACTGAACATCCAGAGCCAGGGATAGGCTATATGAGTGAGCATAGAGCCAATTCTAAACTCTATTACTGAGCATAGAGTGTCAGTGCTAAGCTACGTTACTGAATAGAGGTCCATGATAATCCACAGAATTGGCCACTGAGGCCATTGCTAAGCTACATTACTGAATATAGAGGGCCAGTGGTAAGCTAAATATATAGAAGGCCAGTCCTGAGTTCCCACAGTGAACGGAGAGGGCCTGTGCTAAGCTCCCTAGTTGAACAAAGAGGCCAGTCCTAAGCTACATTACTCAACAGAGAAGTCCATTGCTAAACCACATTACTGAATAGTGAGGGCCAGTGGTAAGCTACATTACTGGACACAGATGGTCAATGGTAATTGTAAGGTTTGATCCAGGTGTCCCCCAGAAACTGAATGTGTTCTAAATGCTTGATCCCCAGCTGATGGCAGCTTTAGAATTGGAACCTTGTTAGAGGTGTGTTGTTGGGGCAGGCTTATGGGTGTTATAGCCAGCTTCCCCTTGCCAGTGTCTGGCACACCTTCCTGCTGCTTTTGCACTGCTGTGATGGAAGTGATGTCCACCCTCTGTTCATGCCATCATTTTCCCTGCCATCATGAAGCTTCTCCTCAAGTCTGTAAGCCAAAATAAACCCATTCCTCCCATCAGCTGATTTTTGTTGGGACTGGTCTAGAAGCTGACTGCAACAGTTTGCTACATGAATGAACATAGAAGCCAGGGTTAAGCTACATTACTGAACACATTACTCAGAGGTCACTAGTAGAGCAGAGCCAATAGAATACTTACATACAGAAGGGATTCACTGTAGAAATTGATTCACACAGTGATGGAGGCTGACAGGTCTCCCAGTATCCCACCTCGAAGCTGGAGAGCCAGGAAAACAGACGGCTTCCTCCAGCCCAAGGCCTGGGCCTGGGAGTCAAGGTCAATGGTGTGAGACAGTCTGAGACAAGACATAGGACTGAGGATGCTGTTGGGGAGAGGGATGTTCTAAATCCCAGGGTCCAAAGGGTCAAGAGCAGGCATTCTGAGAGCAGGAGAAAATGTGTCTCAGCTCGAGAAGAAAGAGCAAAGTCACCCTTCCTCTGCCTTTTCATTCTCTCCACCCCTGGCGATTGCACGGTGCACAGCTCAGCAGTGAGAACGAATCTTCTCTGTGGTCTGCTGAGTCAAACATTCATCTCTTCCAAAAATACCCTTACAGACACACTCAGCAAACACTGTTTTCCTTTCTTTTCTTTAATGGTTTTGATTTTTTTTCAGGTAGGATCTCACTCAGGCTGACCTGGAATTCACTATGCGGTCTCCAGCTGGCCTAGAACTCACAGCTATCCTCCTACCTCTGCCAACTGAGTGCTGGGATTAAAGGGTGTGCCACCATGCCTGGCTTCAGCAAACATTTTTTTAAGTCTTAAATATATATTTATTGTCCATAATGAGTTACATTATTCAGTGGGCAAACAATGAGTTGTTATCCCCAATTCCCCAATGCTCCCCCTCCCCATCCCCAATCAGCTGGATATCCTCCTCCGTGGGCCATCTGGATCAGTCCTTGTAGCAGGGGACCCTGGATAGCCTAGTACTTAGCCCGGTCCTCCTGGCCCAAGTGTAGCAAACATTTTTAATAGCTATTTGGGGACCCATCAGCCCATTCATGTTGGCCCATACCTTTGACCATCACATAAACTAAATAAACTGTCTAATTAATGAATGCAGGGTGTTAAAATGATTACAAAGTCAAATTCACTCTGGATATACTTACCAAATTGTCCGATTCTCACAATATGTTGAACATTTTACTCAAATCTGGTACGTCTGAATAATGACAAATTCTAACCAAGTGTTCTTTTTAATAAGACTTCATTCAAAATGACTTTTAAAAAAAGAATATTTTTGTGGCACTTGGAACTTCCATGACTTTCTTGATCTGTGTTCTGACCACGTGGGCTTTTCTGTGGCTAAAGAGCTTTCCAAAATGGAAGCATAATGGCCCACTCAGTTATTGGAGTTTTAAAGAAATAATTTTTGAAGCCGGGCGTGGTGGCGCACGCCTTTAATCCCAGCACTTGGGAGGCAGAGGTAGGAGGATCACCATGAGTTCGAGGCCACCCTGAGACTACATAGTGAATTCCAGGTCAGCCTGGGCTAGTTTTTTGAGATAGATTCAAATTGAAGTATTTTTAAAGTGTTTAAAATAACCTCCTGAATTTCCTGCACTTGCTCAAGAAACCAGTAATAGAAGTGTTTTTAAAATGTAAGAATTTTTCAGATCCCTTAAGACAAAGCAGATTAGTCTAAAAGAATTTTTCCCAGAACTCAAACAACGACATTTATATGTCTTAATTCGGTGCTTTTAAATGAGATTTTAAAAATAAGTTATTTTAAAATCAGAGTACTTGTTTGACATCTTTCTAATGGTTTGGCATTCCAGAAATCTGACAGAACATGTGGTTCAAATAGTGGGAAATAATACAGGGCAGAATCCTGACCTCCAGGGACAGGAGAACCTGGCCGTGGTCAGGAATCCTGCTGGGCTTCCCCACATCCTGGGAAGGTTATCCCTTTAGCTGATAGGAGTCTGTTAACTACAGCTAAAAGACAAACTCAGACAGCAGTCTGTTCTTCCACACTCTTTTAAAAAAGTATTTTTATTTATTTACAAGCAGAGATAAGGAGAGAGAGAGAGAGAGAGAGAGAGAGAGAGAGAGAATATGGACACAGCAGGACCTCCAGTGGCTGCAAACTTTAGAAGCACGTGCTACTATTGCATCTGGCTTTATGTGGGTGCTGGGGAATCGAATTAGGCTTTGCAGGCAAGTGCCTTAACCACTGAGCCATCTCTCCAGACCCCCCCTTCCACATTCTTTAGATCTTAATCTCCACCAGGCAGCTAGCAGCACTGTCCTCTTCCTGTCTATTCCTCTCTTAGTTGATCTACTGTTCCTCTTTAGTACTACAGTAACTTTTTCTTTTCTTTTCTTTTCTTTTCTTTTCTTTTCTTTTCTTTTCACCAGAAAGACACAGTCAAATGTTTATTCGGAAAAGGCCTCCCTTGGCTCCACATTCAGAAGGGCTCTGAGGGTCTGTTCACAAACATGGGGGTCAGAGGGCAGCAGGGGAAGCTCTGAAGGCTGTGGCTGCTGCAGTGACCACCAGGGAGAGAGAGGCCAGCACGAAGGGGAACCAAGAGGAGCCAGCAACAGGCTGCAGGACCCACTGGGCAGGGCTAAGATGTCCCCCTAAGGCTTTCCAGGGTCAGGAGAGGACCCCATCCCTGCTGCCTCTCCTGACTCATCTACTGAGGGTCTCTGCTGAGCTGCCAGGGGCACCCTGTTCCAGCTCCTCTTGGCTTTCTGGGTCCTCCTCTGGTCCATCCCCACCCTGTCGGACCCCAGGGTGCTCTGAAAGGGAAAAGGCTGACATCTCTATGCTGGAGTTGGCAGCCATTCCATCACCTCCAGCCCCCTCCTCCACCTTCCTCCGCTTCCTTATGTCATCGGCCAATTTTCTTTCTCAGTTCTGACAGATATCCATTTCTGTCCTATACATAAAATTTTATTACCAACAGGATCTTAATATAAACCAAATTAAGCAAATGTCTTCGAGATTTCTCTTGTATATTTCCTTAAAGGATTTTGAAAAAGCAAACATTTTAAATTTCATTGGCACATTTATCATAATCACTGTAACTTCTATTAAATTATTGATATTTTAAAATAACAACAATGATTGGAATAAAATAGTAATATCTAACATCAACCAGTTTTTTTTCAAAAGTACAAAACTAACTTCTTTTTTAGAAATATTTGTGCTGTTTCTTTTTCCTTGAAATCATAAATCATGTTTCTTTTTTTTGTTTTGGGGTTTGTTTGTTTGTTTGTTTGTTTGTTGGAGACAAGGTCTCACTCTTGCCCAGGCTGGCCTGGAACTCGCTGTGACCCTTCTACCTCAGCCTCCCAAGTGCTGGGATAAAAGGCATGTGCCGCCATGCCCGGCTGAACTCATATTTCTGTTCTAATTTTCCATAGCAATTTTGTCCCAATTGACCTATCATTTTCACTATAATAAAATACGTATACATTGAAATTCAATTGTTTCAACTTATGACCATCCATCTCTGGGTATTAGGTTTTGTCCTGAGTGCTCTTTTTAAAGCTTATATCATTATGAAAGTCTATAAGCACACCACATTTAATAACTAATCACTGAACCTTTAAGAATGAAATGTTATCTATTAATGAAATGAGTGAAGAGGAAATTATGTTGCCCTAACTGCTGGATACCTCCCAGATATCAATATGTTCAATTGCTTTTTGTTCAGTGTTCTAAGGTTTGTCCAATCTAGACACGTGCCATAGAAAGTTTGGGGTGGGGGAGGCGGGTGCTTCTCCATGGTGAGAGGCAGAGGGAGATAGTGACGAGAGGGAAGATGTCTCATCTACAAGTATGCTCTCCAGTGGGAAGAAAATGTATTCAACAACCTTAAAGGCCTGAAATTACTTTTAAGACATTTTGAATGACCTTAAAACCATCATGCGGGCTGGAGAGATGGCTAAGCGGTTAAGGCACTTGCCTCCAGTGCCTAAGGCCCCCGGTTCAATTCCCCAGTACCCACATAAGCCAGACCCACAAAGTGGTGGCTCTTGTGCTCTCTCTCTCTCTCTCTCTCTATCTATCTATCTATCTATCTGCTTGAAAAATGAATAAATAAAATCTTTTTTTAAAAAAGAACATCATGCTAGCTAACTCAATGCGGTGACTCAGGTGTTGCAGAGACCCGTATGTGTCTGCCTGCCTAAAAGACAAATGTAACATCATCAAATAACCTGTCTTTCAGTGAGTGCAGATGCTGTAAAGATTTCCAAATGCTACTTAGCCACTGGAACTGGGTTTATCCTCAGAAGTATTCTGAGTTACTAGTACTCCAGCTTTCACTGCTGTCTGTTGTTCTGTTAGCCTGGTGTAAGCAGAAAATATCGGAAAATCAAAGAACTGTGACATATGCATTTCCCCAACCACACTTGATAAGAACTTTCTAGAAACCGCCTATCTTGTCATGACTTGTGGCCTAGTGTCTTCCTCCCACTGTTGTTCTAACAATTCTTTGAAGTCTAAGCACCAGAAAGAGCAAAGCTCTTGAGCCATAGGGAGGGAAACTTCTTAGAGCCAGAGACCTAGCTCATGCCCTCTCCTTCGCCTGCCTTTCAGAAAGATGACCCCGATGAGTCCCCGATAGAACTCAGCAAGGTCCAGAGTGTGAAAGCCGTGGCCAAGAAACGCAGGGACCGCTCTCTCCCTCGGGCTTTTGAAATCTTCACAGAGAGCAAGACCTATGTTTTCAAGGCCAAGGACGAGAAGAACGCAGAGGAGTGGCTGCGGTACATCAATGTGGCTGTCGCCCAGGCGAAGGAAAGAGAGAGCAGAGAGGTGACCACATATCTGTAGGGACTTACACACCGCCTCACATGATTGTGCATGATGTCACCAGTGTCAACAGAAAGAGAGAAACCCAGTGAAGTACCAGTGAAACCACCATCCCTAAGAAAGGCCTGAAATGGCAGGGTTTTCAGTAAATTCCTTGCCTCGCCGCTGTTGGATTAACCTCAAGATATCTGTGTGCATCATGCAAGCAAAAGTGATGGAGCTGAGAAAGCCTGTGGGGTCAGACCAGGAAAAGTGACCAATGAAGGTACTTTGTGGCTGTGTCATTGAAAACTCTAAGAAAACAGTGAATTTAGGCCAGGTCTGCCTACTCTGTGAAAAGATGATTACTTTGAGAAGAATCAGTCTAACATGTTAAAACCAACTCTTGGGAAAAGTTAAACTAATACACACTGAAGAAAAAAGCCATTAAACTTACCCATATCCTCTTGGTACAAACGATACTAACATGTGGGCATCTCAAGCGTGTCTTTCAGCACTAGTTAATGATGCCTTTTAAGCTCTTCTAATCTAACATTTAGATACGTGGACATATCTCTTGCCCAAGGCAGTCAGTGTAAGAAGAAGCAGAGATTCTCTACCTTTCAAATGTGTGCCATCTGCCTTAAACTTGAAGATTTTTAATTAAGGTTTTGAACTTCTCTGTATTGAACTTTTGTTCGCACTGTCCAGTGGTGCTTGGATGAACTTGAAATGAACACACAACACACAAAATATGATTTAAAGGAGGGTCAGGGGGGATGCACCCTAGTGCTCAGAGCTATGGGCAGTCAGAGCACGAGATGGATCTCGAGTTTGCATCAGAGCAGAGCAGATCAGGAGTTGTTTGTTTAGGTTTATTTCATCAGGAAATCTTTGGAGAAGCTGTGAGCTCCTGCCTCACAGTTGAAGATGCTCTACCCAAGGGGCACAGCCTCCCATATCCTGGGGCTTAGTTTGGGTAATGATTAACCTTTTCCAATTAGCTTGATATCCACAAGCTTTGTGACATGTCCAAATAATAAATGTTTATTGATTTTGCCATTACCCATATATACATATATAAATATGGTAGGGCTCAGCGGTTAAAAGTGCTTACATGTGAAGCCTGACAGGCCAGGTTCAATTCTCCAGATGCACAGAATGGTGCATGCATCTGGAGTTCATTTGCAATGGCAAGAAGCCCTGGGGTGCCCTTTCTTTCTTTCTTTCTTTCTTTCTTTCTTTCTTTCTTTCTTTCTTTCTTTCTTTCTCTCTCTCTCTTTCTCTCTCTCTATTTTTCTCTCTTTCATAAATAAATAAAAATATTTTTAAATTTTTAACTAAACTGTCATAGGCAGAATTCTAAGATGGTTTCCAGTGACTCATGCCTTGAGTGGTGTGGAGGTGGGACCTCAGGCTTGTTTCTAATAAAAATAATATAACAAAAGTGAGCTAGGCATGGTGCATGTACCTTTAATCCCAGCACTCTGGAGGCAGAGGTAGGAGAAACACTGTGAGTTAGAAGCCAGCCTGAGACTACAGAGTTCCAGGTCAGCTTGGGCTAGAGTGAGACCCTGCCTCAAAAAAAAAAAAAAGTATAGGGATGGTCTTTCTCATGACTATGTTACATGATGGCAAAAGACGTGAGCACATGTGATTAATCAGGTGGCCTTACAATTATCATATGACATTCTAATAGAGAGTGAGCATGCCAGAGACTCTTCTAGTGGCCTTGAATGGGCATGCAGCCAGGAGTTCTACAGCTGCACAGGAAGACTGGCCAACAGCCATGTGCTAAAGACTGAGCCTCCAATCAGAACCTGGCACCAGCCACCAGGACCAGCATTGAAGAACCTTGACCAGAGGCATCAGCTAAGATGGGCTCCTGGCCTATAGAAGCTTTGATGTAATCAATGTATGGTGCCTTCACTTTGAACTTAGTGGTCATTTGTTAGGCATAGATTAATCCCACTTATGTAATACATGGAGGATGATTTTTCCTTAATATTTTTTATTATGTAGTCTAGTACAGAACCCTAGAAAAAGACTGTAAATGGTCCCCACCCTAACTTGACTGCTAACTCACTGACATAGAAAATATAAAAGGGGTCATGTCTGAGTGGGGAAAAAAATACTTAATTCAATTTTAACCTGTAAAGGCTGAGAGCATTATGAGTCAAAGAAGTTACTATATATTGGAAATAGAATGTGGGAGGTCAGACCGTGGGTCCGCTGCATACTCAGGTAGTTGTGAAAGACGGAATTAGATGACATCACCTAGGAAGAATAAAACCTTAAGGAATCGGTAAATCCCATGAGACACCAGTATTTAGGCAAAGGCAGCTGGATTTGCCCATCATGATTCAGAAATGATGGAGCCCAGGAGACACCATGGCACAAAAGCCAAACTAATAAGGATTTTCCGTGAGAAAAAATGGAGACATCAATGGTTTTAAATCTTGAAGAGCAACCACTTAGCATAAAGCTTGACTTTCATAAATAGGAAGCAAGCGATGTCATTAGTAAGAACAATTTCATTGAGAAATGGAGTGAAAGTTAACTTTCAGTGTGCTGGAGAAATCAATGAGAGGTTAGACTTGACAGCCATAATCAATAATCCTTTAAGTAAAGTGAAACTAAGGTGAAGGAACCAGGGGAGAGAAGTGTTTTCTCGTTTGTGTTTTAGATAAATGTTTTTGCTTTAACTGCATTTTATTTTTTACACTTCTATCCGAATATATATTCACCCTTTATTAACCTCTCTAACCCTCCTCCCTTCCTATTTCCATGTTGTGTGTGTGTGTGTGTGTGTGTGTGTGTGTGTGTGTGTGTGTGTGTGTGAGAGAGAGAGAGAGAGAGAGAGAGAGAGAGAGAGAGACTAAGTTAAATTAGCATTACCTGCATGAACATGGATGGGGGCTTATTTCCCGGCATACAGGCAGTTGATCAGTAGCTACACCACTGAAGAACATGACTCCTGCTCCCCTAGCCACCATTAAACTACAGCTCTGTGGGAAGGGTGGAGTCTCATGAGCCTCCCCTCCCCCGCCCCCGTCCATGATGGAATGTTGACCGTCTTGTACAGGACAGTTGCTGTGAATTCGTGAGTATAATGGCTACGTGGTATCCATAGCATTACACAACACAATTTTTATCCTCCAGATCTTACGTTCTTTCTGCTGCCTATGATGTCCCCTGAGCCTTTAAAGGGGGTGATGTAGATGACCTCTTTAGCTCTGAGCCCGCTTTGCCCCCTATGCACCTGTGCATTAACCTATGACTGCTGAAAAAAGAAACATCTGCTCTTGAGGCTGAGAGCAAAGCTAACCCAGAAGTACAAGCCTAACCTGTCTAGTCTAGTGCCCCCCCTTTATGACCTATGAGCTTCCTCCCATAGGCTTCTGACAGAGTGTACAGTAAGAGGCATGACTTGCCTCCTCTGATTGGACTCAAATCCAATCAGAAAGAGGCTGGTTACCCTCATAATAGTCACACCACTATTGCACCAGTGGACACTAGATGAATGAGTCCTAAGGGAATGAAGACGGAATTAAAAATACAGACAGGAAAGACAAGAGCAAAGTTTTCGGATGTGATGGGAAAAGATTAAACTTCCATATTCAGCAGCAATTTACTTAGTCCCTGCTAGGCAACAGGGACCGTACCTGGCCTTGAAATTCAAAAATACAAAGAGTATAATGAAGGAGACAGACAAATACAATAAAAAATCAAATACTATATGCTATTCATGGCCATATATGAGATCATATATACTCACATATGGCCAGATGTATGAGCATCTATATTCAATATGTGGCAAATGGATACACATGGTACTGGAGAAGCAGGAGATGGCACCATCACTGACTCTCACTGTCTCTCAGAGGCATCGGGGAATGAGCTAGCCTCAAGGAACTTCTAAGAACATTATGGGCAAACGAGGAGCAAAACTCAGTACAGGGGAACACAGTCCAGTGGCAAGTTCATAAGATGGTAAAGCACTATTAAAAGGTTTTAAGCAGGGCTGCAGAGATTGCTCAGTGGTTAAGGCACTTGTCTCCAGTGCCTAAGGCCCCGGGTTCAATTCCCCAGGACCCACATAAGCCAGACCCACCAGGTGGTGGTCCCGGTGTTCTCTCTCTCTCTTTCTCTCTCTCTCCTTGCAATGAATATATAAAATATCTTACCAAAAAAAGGTTTTAAGCAGATTAACATTAGCAAAAAATAGCAAAAATTATAGCAAGGCTTGCAGGAGGTTGTGGTCCAATGGTGGAGTATATTGCTAGCATGCATGAAGCCCTGGGTTCTCTCCCCAGCCCTGCACAGGAAAAGAAATATAACAAGACTGTTTGGAATACTCTCCTAAGGTGATGAGGACCTGGATTAATGCAGTAGCAGGTGTAATAAAGAGTAATAATACAATTGTGTGGACATGATTTGAGATATGTAGAGTTCATGCATTACAAGCTTGGTTCTCCATGTGGAGACATTGGGAGTTGCTGGTGAACCTTTAAGAAGAGGTGTCTAGTGGGAAGAAGTTAGGTAACGGTGGGCACTACCCTTGAAAGGGGTTGTAGTTCTCATGGGACCTTGGTTAGTTCTTGAAGAAGGACTTCAGGGCATACATGGCCCTTTCCAGGCATTCTGGCTTTCTGTCTTACCATATGAGCTTGCACATATTCTCATTATTGTGATAACATCTGCACTGGGTCCTCAGTAAGTTCAGGCCAGGGTCATGGCTCTGGACCTCTTTTCTTTGCAAATTTTACAGCTACCCAGTGTGAAATAATTCATTACAGCAATGGAAATCAGATTAATACAAACGGACAGGCAGGGAAATACTGGGAAAATTGGTAACACTGGGTGTTAGTAAAATAGATAGGTTATTGAAGATTGGAAGCAGAATTATAAGAATGAAAGGAAAGAATCTGTGCGTTCATAGATGCTTGCTTGGGAAAATAAGTGGAGGGTAGGTAATATTCACTGAGAGAATATTTAGGAGTGGAACCGGAATGATGGTTGAGCAGGTAAGAGCACTTGTTCTGCAAATGTGAGAACCTGATTTCACACCCGAGCACCCACGCAGAAAAGCAAGCATGGTTGCTCGTGCCTGTATTGCCAGTGCTGAGGAAGGCAGAGATAAGATCACTGGATGAGTATTAAGGCTGCTTTAATGTTGTGAGCTTAGGGGTCTTTGTGTCAAAAATCATTGGTTTCTGTCTCACTGGCTTATCCTGTGAAAGCCGTGGTGGGAGAGGCTATCCAGAGGCATGGCACCCCTCAGTAACAGCATACTAGGGCCATGAGAATACTAGGCTCTCCATGGTCCCCTGTCACAAGGACTGATCCAGACGACCCATGGAGGAGGATATCCAGCTGATTGGGGATGGGGGAGGGGGGCATCGGGGAATTGGGGATAACAACTCATTGTTTGCCCACTAAATAATGTAACTCATTATGGACAATATATATATAAAAGATCACTGGAACTCCCTGGTCAGCCACATAACCTGGAGAGCTCCAGGTTCAGTAAGAGACTCCATCGCAGGGAACCAGGGCAGGAGACTGATGGAGAAGGATGCCCAATGCCCTCCTGTGACCTCTACCACATGAGCATGGATGTGCACACCTGCAAGCATATGCACACACCACACACTATACATTGCCTACCAAAACATGAGCTGGGCGTGGTGGCACATGCCTTTAGTCCCAGCACTAGGGAGGCAGAGGGAGGAGGATCACTGTGAGTTCGAAGCCACCCTAAGACTACATAGTGAATTCCAGGTCAGCCTGGGCTAGAGCAAGACCCTGCCTTGCAAAACAAAACAAAAGAAAAACATGAAAGAGAATTTAGAAGCAACAATTTGAAAAGTGAGGCAAATGGCAAATTTAGTATTTTTGCTACCTATAAGAGATTTTTAAATTTTAAATTATTTTTTAAATAAAAATAGTAGTCTTACTGATGACCTGTAACTTTAGCTATGTTAACATTATTATAAGCTTTAAGAAATAGTGATAAATAATCATATATTTTACTATGAAAATCTAAATAGTGGTAGTATATTCAATAAAAATTAGAAATTTGAGTTCTGAGAGCCAGGTGTGGTGGCTCACATCTTTAATTCCAGCACTCGGGAGGCTGAAGTAAGAGGATTGCCATGAATTTGAGGCCATCCTGGGCTGTAGAGTGAGTTCCAACTTAGCTTGGGCTAGAGTGAGACATTGTCTCAAAAAGGAAAATGAAAAAAAGAGAGAGGGTGGTGAGAGAGGATTACGATCATTGTATATAGTTTATATTTATGGAAATTGTCAATAAAATGGTTTTTTGTTTGTTTGTTTGTTTCTTTTTTTGTTTGTTTTGTTTTTTGAAGTAGGGTCTCACTCTAGCCCAGGCTGACCTGGAATTCACTCTGTAGTCTCAAGGTGGCCTTGAACTCTTAGTGATCCTCCTATCTCTGCCTCCTGAGTGCTGGGATTAAAGGCATGAGCCACCACTCCCGGCTTAAAATGGTTTTTTGTTTTTTTTTTTAAGAGAGAAAACAAAAAGGAAAATGAGTTTTGAACAGCCATTATAGATCTATTTTCAGAAAATCAAGACATTGTCCAACTGGACACAGGAGTCACCCCACCCACACCCACACAGAATGCAATCCATAGAAATATCACAGCTCTTTTCTAACAATACGTCCCTGTGTGGGATGGAGAGATGGCTCAGCGGTTAAAGGCACTTGCTTGCAAAGCCTGTCAACTTAGGTTCAGTTCTCCAGCCGTCTACATCAAGCAAGATACACAAAGTGATACATGAACCTGGAGTTCAGGGGCAAGAGGCCTTGGGATGCCCATGTTTCTCTCTCTCTCTCTCTCTCTCTCTCTCTCTCTCTCTCTCCATCTATCTCTCTATCTCACAATTAATATATTTTAAATTAAAAAGTAAAATAAAGCCAAGCATGATGGCACATGCCGTGGATCTCAGCACTCAAGAGGCAGAAGTAGGGAGACAACTGTGAGTTCAAGGCCAACCTGGTGCTACAGAGCGAATTCCAGGTCAGCCTGGGCCTTTCCTTTTGACAGACAGATCACCCCCAATAATCTTATTTATATAAAACAAATTTTATATGGTACAAAATGTATCTTGATATACACAAGAATTGTCACTTTCTTTTGGAAAACTGTAGACATGAGACAGCAGGACAGTGCTACTCTGGACTTTGTATTTTGAGTTTCTCTATTTTTGCCTGAAACCTGAACATATAGTTAAAGCCAAATCTTTCCCACATTATACTTACAGAAACATTTAACAAAAGACAGAAATGGAAAATGGCAAGTCATTTGAGCAAGGTTTTTTTTTTCTTTTTCTTTGTTTTTGGCAGATCTGTGGTATATTTACACGATGGAATTTTACTCAGCTGAAAGGAAAAATGAAATATC
>PVHP010028716.1:0-22940 GCA_004024765.1 Zapus hudsonius | reverse complement strand
GCTGTGGGCACCTTGTTCATCTCGTCTTTCTCTGCGGAGTTCCATTTGGATCCTCCATTGTATGACTGTGGTGGCCCCTCTCTTGCCAGAATCTCAGCTATCGGCCTACGGTCGGTTGGTAGGGTTAGATGAGCCCCAGCACTCTCGCTGCATCCTGAAAGATACAAACACAATCTCCATCGGAGAGTGAGATCAGTGTTTGGTTTTTTGAGGTAGGGTCTCACTCTAGCCCAGGCCGACCTGGAATTCAGTATGTAGTCTCACGGTGGCCTTGAACTCACGGCAATCCAGCAATCCTCCTACCTCTGCCTCCCGAGTGCTGGGATTAAAGGCGTGCGCCACCACACCCGGCTTCAGAGATTCTTATTGCATTACCTCTGCCATGCAAATACAAGAAGCAAATATTTGGAAAGGATTAGGAGCCTGAGGCCAGCCTAGGGTACATAGGGGGACTGACTTATAAACTTCCCTTCTTTCCCCCGGAAAAAACCCCTCAAAGTTAATGTTGGTTCCAAAACTCCTATCGGAGAACCTCACTCCAGAGTTTACAAATTTGAATAAGGGAAATGCTCCTGATAATTAAAATAACAATTTTTTGTCATACATTGAGAAAAAAGTCACTGAAATGTTCAGAGAACATAACAAGGTATTAACACAATGGTTGTATCTAGGATGGAGTTTTGGGAGGTTATAAATTTTTCTTTATATTTTTCTATATTTTCTATATTTATGGCAAACCACAGTTTATCAGAACATTTCAGGAACACAATAAAATGGGAAATGACATGATGGATTAACTCAGAAAAGTAATCACCATATAAAATATTTTAGATAGAAAAATTCTGAATACTAGGAATATATATAGTTCAGTGGTAGAGTGCTTGGGAGGCCCTAGGTAAAATATACAAAAAAGAGGGAGTGGGAGGAAGGGAAGAAAGGAAGAAGGAAGAAAAGAAAGAAGGGAGGGAGGAAAGGAGAGAAGGAAGGAAATAATTTTTGAGTCCCACAAATTTAAAAATACAACCTTTTTTTATACAGGGCTGAAAGTATCGTTTTTGCTGAGTTAACATGATTACAGAGCCGTATTTTCAGGCCTACCAAGGGCCCCTGCAAGACAATTTTTGAAAATAGAATTGTCTCCATAAATATTGAGGGGCAAAAAGTGGCAATACTAAAATAAATGCCGTGAAAGCCTCGCCCCTTGTGTATTGTTTAATTAGGAAGTGCAAAGACCCACCAGAGTGGGCATCTTGGAAGGCGAGCTGAACCAGCTGGGTGGTGCTCAGAGCTGGAGCAGCTCTGCCTATTGTCCTGGATTCTTGGAGACAGAAGGATGAGCAAAGGGGGAAAGAAAGCTCCATTTTCAGGCACAAAGTTGTCCCAAATTTTCTTCCTCAGAAGGGAACCTGCTTCCAGGGTGGTTCACTGAGGTGTTTCCACTGTAAAAATTGACCTCCTTCCTTTTCACTCACACCCTCTCCATCCCTGGTAACTTGGTGCCAGGCTCAGGGCAGTGGAAGGCTGGCCTTGTTCGTGGTGAAGCACTGCCATCTGGTGGAAGAAAGCAACACTCGCATTACTGGTCAGGAGCCAATATTTGAATATTTAATTGAAGTTGAATTATAGTTGAGCTTTCCTAGGAAAAGCTTTTATCATTTTCTTTCTACTTTAAAATTCGCACTTCGGTGAATTGAAGAAAATGTGATTGGTCACTGATTTCCTGTGGGAAGTTTCAGAAGCCTTAGCTAGACAGGAATAGGAGGAAGACACTATTAATGTATCTTCCTTCAACTTATGATCAACTTGCCATTTCCCTCATTAGCAGCACTGTTTGTGTGCATATTAGGTATATATAAGTCCTTTGTCAATGCTCCATCCAACCCAGCCTCATGCAGTCGGGTTACATAGGGCATGACCATAGCTATATTCAGTTTGGAATCTCTCTCTCTCTCTCTCTCTCTCTCTCTCTCTCTCTCTCTCTCTCTCTCTCTCTCTCTCTCTCTCTCTCTTTCTCTCTCTCTCTCGTGTGTGTGTGTGTTTTGTACATGTATATGTTGTTTATGTGTGTTGCATATATATGTTCTCTCTATATATTTAGTCTCTCTATATCCATTATATATATAAAATATTATATACATATATATATATTCCACAAAGAAATCAAAGTAGAGATGAGAGCCATGGCTACAGGCATACTCTTCAGAAACATAAATGCACATGTTCTCCAAAAATGTTACAGGAATGTTTATAGCATCAGGTGTGGAGGTGCAGACCTGTAATCACAACACTTGGGAAGTTCACACAGAAGGACCACAGGTTCAAGGCCAATTGAAGAATTACATAGTGACACCCTGTCTCGAAAAAATAATGCTCAAATAAATTGCAGTATAGTCACATAACAGACATATGAGAATAAAGTCTCAGTCTACTCATGTTGCTATAACAAAACATTCTAGGCTGGATGACTCAAAAAAATAGAAAGGGATCACTTCCAGTTGTGAGGCCAAGTTTAAGATCAAGGTGTTGGCAGTGCTGATATCTGGGAAAGGCAACCTCCTGGCTCATGAATTGTCTCTGCACATGGAAGAAAGGAGGGTGCTGATGCCGAGATGGGAGGTGGCGACAGGAGAATTTCCTGGCAGCGAGAAGGGGGGGCTGCCCCAAATGAGGTGAAAGGTGAGAACTGACACAGAAGTTGTCCTCTGACCTCCACATGCTTGCTGTGGCCCAGCCCACCCTCCCCCTCCCCTCCACACACACCTACTGACACCACACACGTACAGAAGAAATTTCATATTTGTATAAGTAAGTGAAACTGGAAAAGTAGTTGTTCCATATAAGTGAATACTTAAATCAAAATTAATTAGAAATAAGATTAAAATTCAGATATGAAAATCCAAACTTTAAAACTCTGAGGAGGGAGCAATACAAAAACCATCTTTGTAAGTTAAGGGTGGGGGGGGACACGTGGGTTCAATCTCAGCTCTACAACTGATTTACTATGTGAGTTGAGCTAGTTACTTCCTGTTCTTTCGTTTTCATGATTGAAAATTGAGAATAACTGTATGAATCCTTGATAGAACGAAATAGCTAATATGCAAAACGTGTTTAAAACACTACTTGACCCCTATCAAGAGGCATGTAGGTTTCTGTCATTGCCCTGGTATTGCTGTCATGGAAGCAATGCTCTCAGGCTGGCTGACATATGCCAAATAGTGTTTACAAATTCTAGCAATGAAGGACAGAAAAGGGCATCTAACATTGGAAGATACCCACGAAGAAAAAAACATCAGAAAAACATGAAGGACAATTAGGAGTTTCCGAACCCTTCCTATCAAAACCCAAATACATGTAAGTTAGCTAAATTACTTTTTCATTTTATTTTTTAATTGGTGTACATTTCTTTGCCTAAATGACTCTGCCAAAAATGCATGGGTTCTCGACTTTATTTTTGCACTCAAAAATACATGGTACAGAACTAATGGTAAGCCCCTATTGCCGATGGCAGCACATAATTTGGTTATAAGGCACTGAAAAATCAAAGTGGAACTGAGCTGGAAGCTTCCTCCCTGCTGGCTAGCTTTTATAATGCCTGGAGGTGCCATGCAGGCTGCTGGGGAAAAAAGTCATC
The DNA here is from genome assembly GCA_004024765.1 of Zapus hudsonius. Lineage (NCBI taxonomy): Eukaryota > Metazoa > Chordata > Mammalia > Rodentia > Dipodidae > Zapus > Zapus hudsonius. The sequence continues at coordinate 19,309 of PVHP010028716.1, read as the reverse complement.
AACAGGTTTACCCAGCTTGCTCCACTACTGCATGCTATATTACTGACCTGCCGTGCAAAATATGCTCTCTGGAGAAAAGGTGTGGTATGACCGTGAAGGGGGTAACCAACCACTTTCTGACTGGGTTTGAGGCCTGCTCCACGGGAGGGAACTGAGGTTTGGTAGTGTAAAGCCCATGGCTGGGGAGACCATGAGCCCTAGGGAGAAACCACTACTGTTCTTTGGCTAAACTGGTAATAATGTGCCCATCAAACTGGCTTCTAAATATTTATTTTTATGCCCATAACTTTGTTTATGTCCTCAACCTTGGTCAGAGAAACTTCTTTTCACAGGAGGAGGCAGTTCCTGCAGAGATTCATGGCTGGTTAAAGTGCTGAGAATAAGTGATGAGTGCTCAGCTCTAAATAGGGCATCTAGATCATCCCCCACCCAGACGCCAAGACTGAACAAGGGCGCAGAAAAAAAAAAAGTAAGAGCCAGAGGATGGGGAGGAGTGCTGTGGAATACTGTCGTCTGGACAGGACATGTCCGTTGCTCTCATGAGCTCACAGAAACCATGGTTACCTAGACAAGACTTACATGAGTGTAACTCATTATGGAAAATTTAAAAAATTTTTAAAAAAAAAGACTTACATGAGATCTGCCCCTCAACGTTCTGTCATGGAAGGTACAGAGGCTCATGAGGCCCAATCTTCCCTAGGGAGCTTTTGGTTAAATTATTGGTTAATGGTTAAAGTCCTAATTACATGAAGAGATAGATTATCACTCTCTCGTGTGTGTGTGTGTGTGTGTGTGTGTGTGTGTGTGTGTGTGTGTGTTTGTGTGTGTGTACACAAACACACACACACACACACACACACACACACACACACACACACACCGGAGTGAATGAATGAATGAATGAATGCCAGGCGGGGAGAAAGTAGTAATCTGCTCTGCCCACTGGCTTCATTCCTGTTCAGAGTGGAGTGTGAAGCTGCCCTTCCCTTGGACTGCAAAGGCATGGTGCTCTATGGCTTTAGTAAGGTTGGTCCCTTCCAAACTGTTAGAGCTTGGTCCCCACTGTGAAGTCAGTCGTGGAAACTAAATCCATTGACTGAATTTAGAGGTGGGATCGGCAGGGAGTAATTAGCATGATCAGGGAGAAGGCGTCATGATTTGGTATGGGAGGCTTACCTGAAGACGGAGAGAGATCAGGTGCTCCCTGTCCCTGGCATGTGACACCTGCCACTTTAGAACTCTGCCATCACCATTTGTGGCACTCAGACTTTAGACCCTCAGATCTCTGAGCCAAAATGGAGCTTCTTTCATCATAATTTCCCCAGTCTGGGCTGAGGACATAACCAGGGGCCGACCACTTGCACTCAGTCCCCAGAACCACAAAAAAGGAAAACAGGGCTGCGGAGCTGGCTCAGCGGTTAAGGGCCTTTGGGCTTACAGCATGGGGTCTTTGCGGCTGAGTCTGACTCCCCAAAACCTACTTAAAAAGCTGGGTGTGGAAGGCATCTCTTGCCTAGTGTATCTAGACACAAAGCTGGGTTTGTTTCCGCTGTCCCACAATGCCTGGCTTCTGGCAAAAGCTCTTAGGGTTTCATTGGCATCAGTGACTCTGCTCACAGTTCCACGACCAGGGGGGACAGGACAAGGGGGTGTGAGCACCCCATAATTTGGGAAAGGAGCCCAGGCAGGAAGCCCTGGAGACGTCCAGGCTGTGAAAATCAAGTGTCACCTGTAGGTGGTGGAGGCGGTCAGTCTAGGGCCCCGGGAGGGAGGGCTGCACCTTGGAGCTGGCCAACACCAGGACCAGGACACTTCTTCACTCCTTGAGAAGCAAGAATGACGGGAAGTGCGGGGCCTAAGTGAAGGACGGTTCTACTAAGTAGGAGAGGTCCCCACGTCGAGTTGTATGGACGCTCTTGGTGCTGGAGCCCCAGCCTTTACCCTCGGGGTCCCCTGGCCAAGGCCCTCTCTACGGACTGTGTACCCTTGTGGTCCTTTGGGCAAGGCCTTATGTACTGTGTACCCTCGGGGTCCTCTGGGCAAGGCCCTCTCTATGGATGTTGAGCTGGAACTTCCCAGTTAGCCAGGCGAAGGCTCTAGTAGGAACTAAATCTCACAACTTTCCCCATTGCAGCCATCCATCTGGAGCCATAAACTCTTCAAGGTCCTATCAACTATCAATGGCCAAACTGGGGCTAAGCCTTCAACTCAAAGGCTTTTGGGGGTCACTCAAGACCAAATAAAGCAGACAGCAACCTTCTCTCTTCCAAAGATATTAGCGACTCCCTAGTCCTTGGCCTACGGATTTGGACCTTGATACCAGGGTTCTTCGGGTTCCAAGGCCTTCAGGATTAGACTGGAGCCACACCACCAGCTTTCTGGGGCCCAGATTGCACACGGCACACAGTGGGACTTCCCACAATCATATGCACTGGCCCCTTATAGTAAATCTTTCTCTGTATGTCCATGGATATGATTGTTCCTGTGTTTTCTGGAGAACCTGATTAATACATTTAGAGTCTGACTCTTTCAATCACTTTTAAAAACATTTTTGTCCACTATGCGTTTATTGGGTTCCTACTGTATATAGCAGTGAACAAGAGAAAAAAATCAATTCTTATGGAAGCTTAACATCTTCTATGGCAAATATAATGGACTCCTTTTACTGAGGATGAAATAGTGACTCAGAAATGAAACAAACTCAAGTATGACATTAAGTTACATTAGAACTGGAGGCTTACATTAGAACTAGATGCTTACCATTAGAACTGGACAGTTACCATTAGAACTGGAGGCTGACCATTAGAACTGGACACTGACCATTAGAACTGGATGCTTACCATTAGAACTGGACGCTTACTATTAGAACTGGACGCTTACCATTAGAACTGGATGCTTACCCATGTCTTCTGATGGCATCTGATTGCAGATCTCAGGTCTTTTCTCTATGGCATGAGTCACTCTGCCTTTTAAACAGCTGTATTGAGATATCATTTATAAACTATTCAATTCCTCCATTTAAGGTACAAAATTTAGGGACTGGGAAGATAGCTTAGTTCGAACTCCCCCTCCCCCACAAACTCACATAAAAATGACCAACAGAGATGACATCACAATTAAGAGGGACTAGTGGGAAAGAAAAGGTGAAGTCGTGGGATATAAGAGGAAGGGGCACAGAGGGAGTGGCAGGAGAGAATTGAGATCAAAACACATGATTTACATGTATGAAAATTTTAAACAAAAAAAGGTTAAAATAACAGCAGGCAGGGCCCAAGAGATGGCTCAGCAGTTCAGTGCTTCCCACTCAAGTTTGAGGGTTTGAGGGCACCTGAGACTTCCTGAGTTCAATCCTTCAGCACCCATGTGAACAGCGGGACGTGGCCACACATGTTTGTAGCCCCATTCCTGCGGGGGGGGGGGCATGGACAGTAGAGAATTTCTGGGTCTCATGTAAATGGCCTGCTCCAGATTCACAGAGATTCTGTCTCCAGGAAACAAGCGGATAAGCTACTGAGACATGCTCCTCTGGCCTCCACCTGCATACACCGCACATGCGCGCACACACAGACCACTACCACCACATATCCAGTGCACATTTACATACACAAAAATAATAAATAAGTGACAGGCATGGGGGTTGGAGACAGCTCAGTCAGTAGAGTGCCTGCCAACATACATGAGGCCTTGAGCTTGATTCCAAGCACCACATAAAGTGTCGTGGTGGTGCTCACCCACAATCTCAGCACTTGGGAGTGGGAGGCAGGAGGATCAGAAGTTCAAGATCATTCTAAGCTACACATCAAGGTCAGCCTGGGCTACAGGAGCCCCGGTCTCAACAACAACAACAACAATAAAAGAAAAAGATGTCATACCTTTGTAATTCCAACACTGGGGAGACAGAGACAGCTGGAACCCTGGAGCTCATTGGCCAGCTAGTCTAACCTACTTAGTGAGATCCAGGCCAATAAGAGGCACTGTCTTGGGGCTGGAGAGATGGCTCAGCTGTTAAGGTACTTGCCTGCAAAGCCTAACAACCCAGATTTGAATCCCTAGAACCCACGTAAAGCCAGATGCATACAGTAGTGCATGTATCTGGAGTTTGTTTGCATGCAAGCAGCTAGAGGCCCCAGAGTGTCCATTCTCTCTCTCTCTCTCTCTCTCTCTCTCTCTCTCTCTCTCTCTCTCTCTGCTTTCTAATTAATTAATTAAATTTTTAAAAAGAATTACTGCCTTGAAAAAAAGTGGAAGATGCCCAAGGAACAACTCCCAAGACAGTCTTCTGATACACACACACACACACACACACACACACACACCATGCACACACATAGGCACAAAATTCAATGGTCTTTGTATAGTCACAGAACTGTGTAATCACCACCATCAATATTAGAATTTTTCTTCATCCCAAAGAGAAATCTTGCACTCATGAGCACTTCCTCTTGTCTCACCCAACCTCCGGGCCTGGCAACCACAGGAATCTATTTTATAGATTTACCCCTCTGTGGTCTTGCCTACTCTGGATACTCTGGAGAAGTACAATCACACCACTCACAGTGCTTCCAGACAGGCTGCTTTCATTTAGATGGCAGGTTTGAGGCTTCTTCTCTACATCGCAGATGCATCACTCCTTCATTCCTTCCCATGGCTGAATACCACCCCACTTCCCCCATCCCCATTCCCATGGCTGAACAACACCCCACTTCCCTCATCCCCATTCCCATGGCTGCATTCAGCAGTCGGTGGATGTGGATGGCCTCCCCAGTGCAGGGTTGGGAATGTTGCTGCTAGGAGCATTCTTATTCTTGTACAAGCTGTTGCATGAACACGTGTTTTCATTTCTCTTGGCTACCTACCTCATGGTGGAATTGTCTGGATGTGTGACAGGACTGACTATGCTTAGCCTTTTGAGGGACTTCCAGGCTGTTTTCCAAAGTGGCTACATGATCTATTACTTCTTGTCTTAAAAGTGTCTCAGTGTTCCAGACATTTAATCCCTGTTCAGTTGATTTTTTAATTTTTCTATGGTTTTATTTTTAAAATCCCATATGGAATTGATTCAATGTGTATTGACAATCTATATTTAGATTTTTCTCTAAATTCTTAGCCAGTGACTTCAGAATCACTGACACCTACTTTCTTCTTTACATAGCAAATTTTTATGTGTAATGAACTATAATTCTGAGTTGCTTATACTCTTCTTGGTTTATATCCCTGTCAGGATCACACTTTTTTTGGGTGGGAGGGGGTCAAGGAGTATCACTCTAGTCCAGTCTGACCTGGTATTCACTATGCAGTCTCAGGGTGCCCTCAGACTCACAGTGACCCTCCTTCCTCTGCCTCCCAAGTGCTGGGATTAAAGGTGCACGACATCATGCCAGGAAAGACCACACTATCTTAATAATTGTAACTGTGTTAATAACTCATATGATAAATCTCTTATTGTTCATTTTTGGAATATTCTTTATATCTCAGCTGAAGTTCAGAATCCTTGTATCAACTCCATTGAAAAGCTACCAGTGGGAATCTTTAAAATCAATATTGCTTTAGCTCTACAAATTAACTTGAAATATCATTATTTCTATGGTAGTTAATGCCACCTTGAAGCATGATATTTCTGTTACTTGAGAAGAAATCTCAAAATAAGACAGGCAATATGTGATATTTGTCTGTTCTAAATAAATCAGAAGAAAGAAAATGTTTCTAGGGGCCAGGGTCTGAGTGACTAACAGAAGTTTCACTTGTGCAAGCAGAGGATTACTAAAAGCTGTCTCAAAGAAGGGAAGAGAGTTTTTTTGTCAATGTTACCCTGGAGCAGAAAAACAGCCCATGTCTCAAAATTACCAAGAGACAGACTCAGCCACATATAAGAAACCATTTTACGTATTAGCACTCTCCAAAAAAATGGAAGCAGAAAAAAAGATTCTGTGATGGTTAGGTTTTGTTGTCAACTTGATCTTTTTAATTATCTTGGGTTGGTCTCTGAGGATGTTTGCAGGAAGGCAGCCTCTCAGTAGGGGGCAGGATTTAAAGAAGTTCAAAGAAGCTAGAACTAAACTTCCTTTCCTGTGTGGACAGTACAGGAAGGAAATTCCAGAGACTCAGGAAGCCATTAAGCCTGGGGAAGGGCTGCAAGACCCCACCCTAAGGCTATATAAAGGAGAAGAAATTTTCTCCTTGCCTCCCTGCTTGTTGGCTGCTGGTGCTTGTTCGTGACTTGCACTCGTATCCTTCTCTCCTACCCTTCCTGGACATCAGGAGCCCAGTTTCCTTGGCCTCACATCGTGGACTTGAAGAGCAGCCACTCCCAAGGGAGCCATTAGGCCCTCTGGGCTAGATTGGGACTGCTGAGGCATCAAGCCACATGGACTAAACAGCTACTGGTTCCTTCACCCGTGGGCCTACAGACTGTTATTGTTGGACTGTCATAAACTACCCCATTTAAATTCCCTTTTACTACAATCCATTCTATCAACTCTGTTTCCTCTAGACAACCCTGACTAATACAGCTTCCTAGCAGTAAGTTCTTTGTTTCTGGATGTCAACTTGAAGATGGATTGCCAAGTATCAAGAAAATGGCCCTTCTGGTTCTCAGAGTCTGTGCTGGGTCTGTTCCCCAGGTATTTGTGTATGGGGGGGTGACCTTCATAAAGCTTGAACAAGGGCCTAGAACTTGTGGAGAAGATCAGTGTTAATGATATTTAGATAGTGCCCAGAGTGAGGAGAAAAAGGATGGGGAGAGAGAGAGAAAGAGCAAGAGAGAGAGAGAGAGAGAAGAAGAAGAAGAAGAAGAAGAAGAAGAAGAAGAAGAAGAAGAAGAAGAAGAAGAAGAAGAAGAAGAAGAAGAAAAAAAGGAGGAGGAGGAAGAGGAAGAGGAATGGGAAAGGAAAGAGAAGGAGAGATAAGGAGGCTGACAGGTACATAGTCCCTTCACCATAGAGTCATGGTTGTGTAAGTCCAGGACCTCCCGAGACAAACCACCAGAGACTCGAGTCAAAGCAAAAGCATGGATCACTTTATTTGAGCAGGTTCGAACCTGGTCCATGGTCACACAACAAGGCACAGTAAACTGAGACCAACGGCCCCAAGTGCAGATACTCAAGCCTTTTTATAGATAGAAGTAAACAACTTTGGGGAAATTCCATAGTTGGTCTTTACTGCCCAGACTTCCCTTTCCCAGGGTTAGGGTCTGCACAATCAGGATACAGAAACCAGATTGGTGGAACTTTCTCAAGGCTGGAGCTGAGCAGATGTCCAGTGTTTATTTATTTTTATCATTTTACATTCCTATAGCATAAGCATTGTACAGAAGCCAAGATAGCAGTTAGTGGTTAGTTACTCAATTTTGCTTTCCAATCTTGCACAGCTCAGGGTCTTATGACACATTTCTTCTTCAGAACTTAAGTAAGCACTTTAGCCCTTAGCTATCCCTTCTAAAGTCAAATGTTTTTGCTATTTTCTAATATTCATTTCTATTTCACATCTCACAGTTGCCAGTGGAGAACCAAGGAAAAGTGATTAACAGTATCACCGAGAAGAAAGTCGAGGCTTTGAAAAAGCATTAGGTTTAGATTTGAGGAAAGCAAGTCATGAGTGGTTCTGGAGAATGAAATTCCAGTAAGTCTGTGAGACAATAGGAAGACAGCTGAGTAGCACTATAGGGTCAAGTTAAGATGAGCTGTGTTTGTCCACCTCCAAGGTGAAGCGTCCAGGAGACCAGGAGAAAGGAAGTACAAGAGATGGCTGGCATTTATGACTGCTTGTTCTTACCATCTGCCAGTGACCCCCCAAGCCAAGACATGTAGTAATTAGTACATTTCGCCAAGGCACATACTGGAATCACATCAGCCCAGAAACTGCCATGAGTCACTTATTTGGAGAGTAAATCTAGTTAGCTGCCCAACATCTGTATCGTATCATGGCTGTGTTATTCTCTACAAACCACTGTATGCTGTAACTAGTGAGCGATGGGGACTCGCTGCTTTGTGGATGCAGGCTAAGCTCGTGGACGATGTTGCTATTAAGGTGATGTGCGATGGTGCTTTAGAAAACCAAGGTGGTCTGATGGGTGAGGGTATTTGTCACACAAGCATGAGGATCTTAGCAAGCTGGAGACCACCCAAGTTCAGCCCTCCAGCATCCACATGAAAAGCTGGACATGGCCATATATTCCTGTGGCCCCAGTCTTTAGGGAGCAGAGAGCCAAGAATTGCTGGGGTATACTGAACAAAAATGGCAGCTCTGGACTGAGTGACAGACTGTGTCTTAAGGAAACGTGCCATTGAGCAAGAGGACCCCAGCATACTCCTCTGGCCTCGACACACATGGGGAGTGTACATCTGCACACATGCATGCACACATCACACATCATGTCACACCACATATACTCTACAAACACTCCCCCCCAAAAAAACTAAGTATCTGAAGATATTAATTTTATCATTCATGTGTTGTTCTCTCCATTTCATAGAGGTAATTACATGGGATATATTCCATAGTGTGCTGTTTGAAGTTCTCAGGATACATTCCTTAAAATGAACTGACAAACTGGAAGAGTAAGGCCGTCACAAAACGCGTTAAAGGAGCTGGGAAGGGTTGATTTTTAGGTTGCAGGTGGAAGGATTTATTTTAGAAAGAATTAAAATGTGTGTTATTTTGATTTCCACAGAGACCATAATATCAGGGGAAAAAGAGAAAAGCATGTATGTGCAAGTGCCTTATGGGAGACTGTGATTATAAGAAGCGGGATAAAGGAGAATAAGCCATTGAGCCTAAGGTGTGTTACTGAGTTGTCTGATCCTATCTAGAAGCTAGATAGAATACTCTCAGTACAGGTCTGGAGTGAGAAAGGAGGAAGTCTTTACTCACCAGTTTGGTTCTCCATGGGTCAAAGGGTCACTCCATTGAGGTATACAGTTCCCAAATGTCCAGGTTGTACTTACAAAGATTCCAAGTGTCTCTATGATGTCCCAAGGCACAGCAATAATAGAGGAGCCTCAGGGTGGAAGGGAAAAGATGCTTTCAGGTAGTCCCTAGCTGTAGCCACCTGTGCTCACCACAGGGGTGACTGGAATAAATATCAGGCATGGCAGAAAGGTTCTGACATGGCACAGCACACAAAAATGCATGATGTCGACACTTGAGGTTGAAAGAGAAATATGTTGGGGTACACAGGAGAGTGTTGATGCTGGAACAAAACACTCAACCAGAAGCAGACCGTGGAAGGAAAGGGTTCATTTCTGTCTACAGTCTTGAGGGGAAGCCTCCTCATGGTGGGAAAAGAATGACATGAACAGGAAGCTGGCTTGTATCTTCACACACCAATAGCAGGGAGGGAGCAGAAAGAATGAATTCTGCTCATGAACACCCAGTAGGACTGAACTAATAAACCTCAAGGTCTGCCCCAATGACACACCGACTCCAGCAAGGCTCCACAATGTTCCCAAAATGCTACCAGCTAGGGACCAAGTATTCCATACACAGGAGCCTATGGAAAACACTTCATCCAACCACCACAAATGATAAGAAAGTCCAAGGCAGGCTCATGACAGATGTCAGGCCTTCTTTTTTTTAAATAGTTTTATTTATTGACAGAGAGAGAGAGAGAGGAGAGAGAGAGAGAGAGAGAGAGAGAGAGAGAGAGAGAGAGAGAGAGAGAGAGATTAGATATATCAGATCTCTTGTCCCAGAGAAAGAGAATGAGTTCCATTCCACTGCAAATGAACTCTAGATGTATGTGCCACTTTGTGCATCTGGCTTTACATGAGTACTGGGAATTTTCACCTAGGCTTTCAGGCTTTGCAAAGAAGAACCTTTAACCACTGAATCATCTCCACAGCTCTGGTTAGGTTATTTATAAAAACAAGCAAACAGACAGGGTCTCACTCTAGCCCAGACTGTCCTCAAACTCACAGGGATCCTTCCCAAGGCTGGGATTAAAGGCAGGCACCACCACATCAGCATCAGGCCTTCTTATAAGAATGACAAAAATAAAAAATAAAAAAAAGAATGACAAAGCTGTGATAGGAGCAAGTATTTAATTCAAAAGAAGAATTATCAAAGCCATTGGGCAAGGGTGGTTTTGAAGAACATGGAATAGGGCTGGAGAGATGGCTCAGAAGTTAAGAGCACTGTACAAGCATGAGGGCCTGAGGAGGCCTGAGAGACCAAGTGACTTCGATTCTCAAGACCCACATAAACAGCTGGGCATGGCCACACACATATTTAACTCCAGTCCTGTAGGGATCAGAGAATGGAGACTCTCTGGGGCTTGCAGAGAGGGTGATCCTGGCAGCTTTGGATCAGTAAGAGACTCTGGCTCAAGTAAGAACAGGCAGAAGAGGGCGGGAAAGAGACATCTGATATTCTTCCCTTCTGGCTACAACACATGAGCACACCCTGCTGCAGAGTCCTCTGAGTGGAGTGAGGACAGTGCAGAAGTGGCTGGTCACAGAGCCGGGGTGGGGGTGGGTTAGGACAAACAAGGTAAAGCTGAAGGCATTAAAATCTAGAAGTTTCCTTGAGAACAGAGTAGAGCAGGGGCAAGGGAGGAAGATAGCCCCACAGCCCCATGATAAAGGCAGGTCTAGAGCAGAATCTAGCCACTAGGTGATAATATGAATGTCATGTCCTACAGTAAATACAGAATATCAATGCTGAAGTTGTCCACAAAGAAGAACAGAAGGAACAAGAAAGCCTAAGTGGTCCAAGATGGAGGAAACAGTAATAGAAGATACTGGTAATAATCTGCGGTGGTTAAGTGGGTTGGATACACATTAACTATGAGAACACATGAAGAACGGAATGGAAACAGAGGACTGTGATACCTTATAAAAGATTTTTAAGGAACTAACATGTTAATTAACAATCAAAATGGCTGCTAGAATCTAAAAATAAAGCAAATTTTGTGTTATTTTTTTTTCCCCCAGAGCAGACATTCCAGTCATTAGTTCTGTAAGATAAGCTGGCGGTCAGGTCAGGTTTCACTTTTATTTTAATACAGTAGATGTAATATAAATGTGCTATAAGGAGTTTGCATTGCATTTGTAACTAAAAAGAACAAAGAAAAGAAAACTAGTTAAGGAAAAAAAAAACAACTCAATCTCACTGTGAACAAACACTTGTCCACCACCCGCTGACTGTGTGGTAGAACGAACCACGCAACCCAATGTGTGGCTTTATTACTCTTCCTAACACTGGCCTTTGCTAAATCAACTTAATCTTTGTGACCTGGTTAAGCCAGACCAATGGAATTAAATGCTTTCAAAATACAGGGAGATGCAAAATGAATGGTAAATGTTTAACAACACACACACACACACACACACACACACACACACACACACAGAAAGCGAGAGTCAGTCTAACTTTATCAGCGGCTGTTTAGAATTTCCAGTGAGGTACCTACCTGCCTCCCTTAGTCTTTCCCTTCAGCCCAGCTCCCCAACTCAACAAGAGGTTCACAAAGATGTGGGAGTCACAATCAGAGTGATAAAAGAGTAGTGATAACAGATGCCCTTACTGGGGGTTCCTCTTTTTTCTCAGTTCAGGTTAGTACTTTAAGTCATGTATCTTAGTTAATCCGTAAAATTGAGAAGTAGACGAGGTGTTGGGCATGATGGTGCATGCCTGAACCCCAGCACTCATGTTGCAGTTACCTTCTCCTTGCTGGGACAAACACGGGACCAGGTGCATCTTATGGGAGGAAAGGGTTGATTTAGGCTTACAGATTCCAGGGGAAGCTTCATATGGTGGAAGAACCTGGCTCAGTTCATCATGCATTCACAGCAGAGAGACAACAGCAACACCAGCAAGCACGAGCTGGCTCTGAACACACACCTAGGACTGGACTCAAGATCTGCCCCCAGTTACACACCTCCTCCAGCAGGTCTCCACCTGCTGGAGACTAAGTAGGAATCCATTTATGTTCAAACCACAACAACTCAGGAGACCGAGACAGAATGAGCAAGTGTTCAGGGCAAACCTGGGCTACACAGTGAGACCTTGTCTTAACTACTTAACTTGTACTGGCCAGAATTGGTGTGACCTTAAGGGTTCTTGACTGCAGACAACAGAGTCTACTCTATCTGGTTTAAACCAGCCACAGGTGCTTTTGAAACATATAGTTCCTCACATCGAGAAAGAACTAAAGAAAAGGAGTCCTGGCTGAGTTCTGAGTTAGAGTGGAATTGGGTCATCATGGGAGCTGCTGCTTCTTGCAGTCAGAAAGTTGTTTCAGTGAAGGACGACGGTCTCCCTCCACCAGGAAGCCAATGCCACAGTTCATCCTCCAAGGTCACTCTACCTGTAACCAGGAAGTGTTTCTCTCAGGAAGCCATCCTCACCACAGCCAGTTACTGGACAACACGCTTCCCCAGCACTCTGATCCCTCCCCCCACCTAAATCACTTCCCACACACAGCACCATGCTCTTCTCTCCACTGATTCCCTCGTCTCCAGAGCAAATACGAATGATTAATCGTCATCAAATCAAGTCTGGAGCCCCAGCTGCAATGGTTTCTGGCAAGTTGAGTGATAAAGCTTTCCAGTCTCTAGAGTATATGCAGACAGGAGAGAAAGATGTGGGCACATTGTTGACTACACCTGTATTAACCACAATGGTTCCAAAATCTTGGGGCAGGTGGTATAATGGTTAGCCAGCCATCCCCTCCCCTAGGCATCAGGTCACATAGTTCTCGCTTCAACCTTTCAAGAAAGTATTATACCCCTGCCTTACACATAAGGAAACCGGGCTGGAGAGATGGCTCCGTGGTTAAGGTGCTTGCCTAAAGAAGGAAACCAAGGCTCATAAAGTTTTTTTTTTTCAATGTGTAAAATGGTAAAAGAATTAAGATATGAATCAAGGTCCATGTTTTTTTTTATGCTCATACAATTGAATTGATATGTCTGCACTTGGCTGAAAGGATATACTACACTAACAAGAGCATGCTCTGTTCTCAGTTCCCTTTATCCTGGATGATTCACTCTTTTCAAAACAGCTCACTAGGCTGGGACAGGGCAGTCCCCAAACCTTTACTCTAGCAATTTTCTTAATAGCTTTGGTTCCTTGATCACCTGGGACCCTTGAGAAACCACAAGTGTCAGAACCATGAGGGTGAGAAAAGGAGGAGGAATGTATCCACCACCTCCATCTCCTCATGGTCAAAGAATCCCTTCTTGAAGCTTCAGTGTCCTTGACTCCCACAGCTGGCCCACTCGAGCCCCGGCCATTCTTTCAGGCCCACATCAAATGTCTCCAAAAAACCCCAATCTCCCTGGCCAAGGGAAACTCCCCATTCTCTGTGTCATTATTATTGCATGTGTATGTGTGTATGTATGTGGTGCATGTATGTGTGGGAAACATGGGTGTGTGTGTGTGTGTGTGTGTGTGTGTGTGTGTGTGTGTGTACATGCAGGAGCACACATGTATGGAGGATGGAGCAATGTCAGGCGGCTTCCTCAGTTGCTCTCCATCTTATTTTTGAGACCAACTCTCTCCAAACCTAGAGTTCACTGACTCAGCCAGACAAGCGGCCAGCAAGCTTCAGGGATTCTCCTGTCTCCGCCTCCCCCGTGTTAGGATTACAGGCACATGCCACCCTGCCCAGTTTTTTCTATGGGTGCTGGGGGTGGGGCTGAATGCCAGTCCTCATGTTTGTGTGGAAAGCCCTCGACCATTGAGACCCATGATTACCCCAGTCTTCATTTATTTTTTTTCCTTTCTGACTGCACTTCCCACAGCCAGCTTGTGGCATTATTCCTTCTGTAACTTCGAGCACTTCCTGGAAGACAAGTCCACGACACTGACCTTCCGGAACAGTACTAGTGAGGATTTACGCATGGTATCCACAGTGAGGTGCACTTTCCTCTAGAACATCAGACACTCTATGGTCAAGTCGCTATTCATCAATTGCTCTAGTGTTATGAATTAGTAAGACTATCCTTCATCACCACCATCTAGCTATATTTATATATAAGTATATTTCCTATATTTAGTGAACCCTCAGTAGTTGCTAAAGACTGGATGTTGGTGAAATATCATCTCCAGTGTGGGACGTTTTGAAAGGTTGGTATGTCACAAGTGTACAGCCTTCATGAACCAAGTTATTGGCCTTCGAAAAAGCTGGCGACTCCCTTAGCCCAAGTGGGAGCACTCCAGACTTGGCCTATGTAGGAACCAGGGCGCGATCGATCACAGGCTAACCCCACTACAGCACTGATCTTTTATTTCCCTGGCTCCAAGACAGCAAAGAAACCGGGTTTTTTTGTTTGTTTGTTTTTAATCCACTTTGTTTATGACATCTTATAGCAGCACAAATAGACTAAGCCATCATTTAAAAAGTCACAAAGCTTTTTTATATCCTTTCTTCTTTTCTGACTTCTCACATTTAAAACATGAACGAATGAGAAAGAGTACAGAACTACATCTCTGAAATTGCAGTGAGCTCATGTTCTCTTTGGAGCAATCACAGTAGAAGGCTTTTTACACTAACACCAGCACTGATTATAAGTAACAATTCATCAGGCCAAAAAGAATGGAACAAATCATGGATGTGAACGTATCAAGGCGTCTGCGTAGTCTATTTATAATCCATCCAATTTCCTGTTAGAGTAGAATTTCTTGCTTGTGTCACTCAGCCTACAGAAGTGGTCCCCTCGGTTTCTTGTAGAAACATCTCAGTTTAGAGTCTCCAAAGAAGCAGGTTCTCTCCTGCTGTGTGGTTAATGAAACTGGTCGGCCAGCCGGCTTCCTCTTGGTTACCATAGAAACGACCAGGCCACTGGCCCTTTGCAAACGGAAAAGAACAGCAAGTGTGGAAGCACACATTCCACCCAGACTGCTCGGGCTGTCAAGCCAGGGTGAAGGATCACTGGCCAGAGAGGTCTGAGGACTGCGGAGAGGAGAGGCGAGGCTCTGCAGTGGAACCCGGAGATGTAAGTAATGTCTCTGCTTGTCTAGTTCAACAGACAGCTTCTAATACCTTCAGAATTTCTGGTGCATGGCAGGAAAGTTCGAGACTGTTTAAGCAGCCACGGTCAGGGTCACCTTCTTGTACCTTTCACATTCCCTGAACATAGTGCATGTCACCTTAAGGGTGTGGTTGCCACCAAAAATTTCTTTTAGGCTTCCAGGCTCTGGATAACTTTTCAAAGGAAATATGTTTTTTTTTTCAAGGCATTAAGTAAAGCGTGAAATACTCTTCTCATTTAGTTCCTAGTGGACAAACTCATTTAAGGCAAATACAGTAAATATCTGCATGGAATCTGAATGTTCTATTTTAAATGGTTCTATTTTAAAACATTTGGCTATTCTTTTCTGTCAATCTTTAATACTAAACAACAATGGAATGAAATGGATACATAGCATCTCTCTTTTTTCTTATGATTACAAAGAAAACTAGGCGCTCCCACCAAGCATTAGGTATGCTGCTTTTTTCTTTGTGTTTCAATAACGTTTACGCTTACTGCCTTTTTACATGGTATGATTTGTACAGTTTATTTATTAGGAAACATGGGAAGTTAAGAAACAATAAATTTAGACAAACATTAACATTTGGATTGAGTAATTAACTGCTTGGGAAAAAAACTGGTGCATTTTTCAAAAGTAGAAAAAAAAACAGGATAATGAATAATAAAGACAAGATGAAGATGTTTTACTTCAAGCCCAGTAGTCCATACCCAGTCCTTCATCAATTTTATTGTTTTATAAAGATGATTCATATCACTTTTGGTATATTTCAGAGAAAGAAAACATTTTAAAAGCATTGTGTATTATATTTATGAAAAAATTGTCCTTAAAAATACCAAAAAAAAAAAACAGATTTCATTTGTTTACAAACTTTTTTGGAAAAAAAATTAATGGAAAGAGTGATCCTTGAGAAGATTTTACTCTTTTTTTTTTAGATTGAATAATGCAATATGTTTGGAAGGAAAACAAGATTTTTCATTAATTTCTTTCTGACAGAAATTGGGCATTTTCTGAAAATAATAGTTACAATAAAGTATTTATGGAAATGAGTGCTTTCAACAGCTAAGCTGGATTCCCCAACTGTCTTTCCCACACCAGTTTTACATTGCTTAAAACTGGCATATCATCAGCTTTTAGAATCCAGCGTCCAGTGGCTGGTCTCTGTGTCCGTAGGAGATAGTAAGTCTGAAGGCCCGCAGTGTGGACAGCATTCGGGCCACACTGTTGTGAGCAGCTGGATGGGTTTGAACCCCAAAGATCCAATCATCTGAGCATGTGTTGACTGAGTCACTCAAGAAAGAACTGAAAGGGGTTGCACTCCTTCAAGTCACTCTCTCAAGGACCTTTGTGTGTCTAGCGGGAAGGTACTGCAGTGCACATCTCAGTTAGGGCTTCCCTGTGCCTCTCTGAGGTATTCTTTGAACCACACTCCACGCCTACATTAGCAGAAGCACCATTTGCTCACATGGCCCTCTCCTCTAATGATGAGCTTAAACTTATTAAGCCTCATTTATAGGAGTTTCTTCTTCAAAGAGTGTTTCTGAAATGTTTGTGCATAACACAACCCACTTATTTCCTCTTGTTTACACCTCATTTAGCGTGAGATTTCCATAGACATTTCCAGGGAAAGGCCACATGGTCTAATCGTGGAATACTAGGTACAGAACACATCACTGAAGTTTGCACATGACACTCAGCTAGGAAACAGCACTGTAATTTCCTCTATGCTCTTTACGGTGTGTTTGGCTGTCTGCATTAAATCGGAGCTGTTACTAACTAGCTCTGGGACCTGGGACAAGTTATTCAACTCTTCTGTTTCTCCATTTTCTATTTTGGAAACTGAGCCATAATATCTACTGTTAGGATTGTTGCAAGTGTAAATCTTATAAGACATAGAAAGTATTTAGAACAGTGTCTAGTACAAAAGAAACATGCATCGTGTTTTTATTACTAAGTAAAGCCAGGCATGTGTCTGTAGTCCTAACTGTTCAACAGCTGGGGTGGGAGGATCACTTGAACTCCTAAGCTCAAGACCAGCCAGGGCAGTATAATGAGACCCATTCTCAAAAAACAATAAGAGCTAGAGAGATTGCTCAGTGGTTAAAGGTACTTGCTGATAAAGCTTACTGGCACAGGTTCAACTCCCCAGCACCCACATAAAGCCAGATGCACAAAGTGGCCCATGCATCTGGAGTTCATTTGCAATAGCAAGAGGCCCTGGTGTGTCCATTTTCATTCTCAATGCTCTCTCTGTGTTTGCAACTATGTCAAATGCCTATAGGAACTCAGAGGAAATGAAGCCAGGAAATTGGCCATTGGGTGGGGCATACTAGGGGTGAGGGTTGGGTCACTGAGAAAATGATGCAAATGGTTCCAATGTGCCAATGGCAAGAAGCTGGATTGGAAAGGCTTGACACTCTAACACACACAGGTACTGGGTTCTGTGTGATCACAGATCTTATAAAAGCATACTTTTATTTCATGGCACATTGATTTAACAGTCTAAGAAAAACAGGTTGGAGATAGGAGAACTGTCACCTAGGTCCCTAGCCTAAATTTTCCTGAAAGAGGTATAATTTGAAGGCAGATCTAAGAAATGGGAGAGGGGAGTTCTAAGCAGTTAGGAAACAGAAATCATACCAAGACTGGTGGGGGGAGCGGGGAGGCAATGCAATGTAAGCAACCCAAGGGAAGAACTGAGTCAGAATTCGGGAATGATAAAACCCAATGGAAGAAACCTCCATACTTATTTCTATAATGGCTGTACCGGTTTACCCTCTACCAGCAGTGAATGAGGTTGTTTGTTCTTGGTTTTCTTGATAATCATTCTGACTGGGGTGACATGGAATCTCAAAGAAATTTTGGTTTGCATATCCCTGATGGTTAAAGATGTTAAAAATATTTAAATTTTTTATTGGCCACTTGTATTTATTATTTTGAAAACTTCATTTCATTTCATATTATTGATTAGCAGGGGGGTTTTTGGTGTCTTTTAACAGTTCATTAGATATTCTAGCTATTAAACACCTTTCTGAACTATAACAGGTGAAAAAATTTTTCCCAATATACAAGTTGCCTATTGCTTTGTTGATACATTCCTTTTTTGGGTAGAAATTTTTTAATTTCATGTAGTGCCATTTTTTAGGGTCTACTTGGGCTATTTTCTGGGCTATGTAGTCTTATTCAGTGAGTTCTTGCCTTTACCTAGATTTTGTGTGTTTTTCCACCAACTTCAGTATTTTGGCCTTTAAATTAAGGTCTTTGATCCATTCTGAGTTGATTTTATGCAGGGTAAAAGATATGGGTTTATTTTCTCCTTCTGCTTGTAGATCAGTTTTGCCAGCACTGTTTATTGAGATGCTGTTTTTCTTTTTTCTAGTGTATGTTTTTGACACCTCTGTCAAATATTAGATGGCCATATCTGTGTGGGTTTATTTATGGGTTCTCTAATCTGTTTCACTGGTTGTAAGTCTGTTGTCATGCAGGTATGATGCTGTCTTTGTCACTTGGCTTTGTACTACAATTTGAGTTCAGGTTTTGGGATTCTTCTAGCTGTGTTCTTTCTGCTAAGTATTGCTTTACCTAGTCTTGATCTTTTGTGTCTACACATGAATTTTTGACTGCTTTTTGTCTAGTTCTGTGAAGAGTGCATTGGAATTGTGATGGGGAATTGCACGAATCTGTGCATTATCTTTAGTAATCTAGCCATTTTCATAATATTAATTCTATCAATCAAGGAGCGGGAGAAGTCTTTCCAACATGTAGTACTTTAATTGATTGTTTCAGTATCATAACATTTTCATAGCAGAGGTCTTTTACTTTCTTGATTAGGTTTATTCTCAAAATATTAAAAATAGGACTACAATATGACCCAGCTATACCACTTCTGGGCATATACCCAAAGGACTCCACGACTTACTAGGGATACTTGCACATCCATATTTATTTATGCACTACTCACAATAGCAAGTAAATAAAACCAGCCTAGATGTCCATCAATGACAGTTGAATGAATAAGGAAAACATACTATATATGACTACACAAAGAGTCATTCATGAGGTCTTGAAGCACTCATTCGTCCATGTGTACGTGTGTGTGAGAGAGAGAGAGAGGGAGAGAAGGAGAGAGAGAGAGAGAGAAAAACATACCTCTGGGTCCGTGGGTTACTTGGGGGGTTGCAGCGCGCATCAACCCCCTGTTCACCCACGGGAACTGGGTGAGCAGAGGCTTGGAATAGCCGTGAGCCGGCGAGAGATGCGACTCTCGGGAGACTGCGGCAGTGGGCAGATCTCAAAACTTTATTCTCACATCTAACTTTATATACAAACTAGGGATGGGCTG
>PVHP010028715.1:0-22825 GCA_004024765.1 Zapus hudsonius | reverse complement strand
TAGGAGGGAGGGGAAAGCAAGGCAGGAAACAGATCAAGAAAGGGAGAAAGAAAAACATATAGTTGGTCATGCCATGGTGAAGAGCAAGCTTTTATTTTGACTACAGTCCCTTAGTGTCCATCAAATAAAATGAGAATTTCAATTGAGGTGAAAATGAGGCACCTGCTTTAGGGGCCTTAGACTATAAGGACGGGAGGCTGACACAGCAGAGTTGACTCTAGAAACTTCCAAGCTCAATTGGAAAATCAAGAGCAGCCTTCCAAAAGAGGCATGCATCCAAGGCTTACCCTGACACAGCCAGTGCAGAGAACTGCCTCCCAGAGCTGTTGCTGGAGGTGGGAAGCAGGCTTGAGGGGGACAGGGTAAAGGTTGATCAAGCAAATATGACTTTGCTCTCTGACATCTTTAAGTGACCCTTGCTAGGTTGCCACAACCTAGCCTGGTATTGCCATTGTTTTGATCTGCAAAAGTGGCTCATTTCAAACAGTTTCTAGGAAGTGACTTATACATTACATTAAGAGGTAGAACCCACAAGGAGAGTGACTTCAGGTACCACCTTGGAGGAGCTCCTAAGTCTGCTCTCACAGAGGGCCTGTGTCCAGGTTTCATTCTCCTACTTAATTATGACGTTGTTCGAGGCATATGTCCTTCTTTCCTT
Source organism: Zapus hudsonius (assembly GCA_004024765.1). Lineage (NCBI taxonomy): Eukaryota > Metazoa > Chordata > Mammalia > Rodentia > Dipodidae > Zapus > Zapus hudsonius. The sequence continues at coordinate 22,167 of PVHP010028715.1, read as the reverse complement.
TCTTCCTTCGAAGGTGAGATGGAGCAGGCACCATCTGAAACCAAATGTCCCTTTGCCTGTTGGGTACATCGAGTTCATTCCCCACTAATGATTGCTTATAAAGAAGTCTGGCATTTGTTTGAGCCACTTGTTTCCTTTATAAGATTTCAGGCATCAAAGTGGACTTTTCTTCACCTCTGACCAAGTCCTCAGTTGCCATGAAAACATTCAAGCAGCGAGAAGTCAGCATCTCTCTCTCTAGCCTGTATCCATGGCAGAAAATGACGACTAAGCTGTTTCCTGCTCAAGTCCTCACTGTAATCTTCAAGGGACTTAGGAAAGGGAAGGGCAGTGGTTCATGGAGGTACCCCCCCCCCCAGGATAAGATGCTCCCAGCTTTCGGCAGTAGAGCTAGAAGCTGCCCAGGCCTTCTGCAGGACATCCAGTGATGGTTCCGTGTCAGCTACATCAGGAGTTCTTAAGCTGAAAGCAAAGACAATGTAGAGAAGAAAGGGATCCTGTAGACAAGAGCCCTACCCTTGCTCATGTGCTGTAAGTGCAGAGAGTTGGGGTTGCATGCACACTTCAGACCCAACCAGATGTCCCTCTGGCCTCACACTAAATCCCCAAGAGACCTCCAAGAGGCTCAGTCCATTCTTAAAGAAACAATGAACATATCTCCCCTTCTTATACATCTGTTTCACTAGGTTTACCTTCTACTGGACCATTTACAGACAACCTAGAAGTTCAGACACATGCCTACCTATAAGATAAGATGCTCAAAAAAAAAAGAATGGACAGTGAGTTTCTTATAGCTAGGTCCCTATGAAATCAGTTAAGTCCTACAACCCTCTCAACTGCTTTACTGAGTGATTGTCCTAATATTATGGAGGTATATTAGTCAACTTTTCATAACTAATGAAACATTTGGGGCTGGCTAACTAGAAAGAAGCTTTTTGTGTCTTGGGTGTCAGGACTGTTTGAATAAGCAAAACAAAATATTAGAGGAAAATTGTCATCGATCTACATGTTGTGGGCTAGCTAGCTGCTCGTTGCTTGGCTCTATGTCGAGGTGTGAAGGATGTATGCAACAGTCCCAAGCTGAAAGATGGCTGTGTGTCCCCAATTAGGAACTCTTCATTTAATCTTCAGCACTGACATGGTGTGACATAGCAGCTAAGGGAAGATTTCTGGCACCGGGGTCCCTGGGTTCAAAGCCTGGAGGACCTTAGCTGGGGTACTTAGCCTTATGTCCCATATCGTTGGTGTGAGAAAGGGATGTTAGTCATCTGTAAACTGGTAGTGAGGCTAACAAGGCATTCAGGAGTGTCGAGCTGCTGTTTGGAGACTAAATGAGCCAATAGTTACAAAGTACCTAGAACAGAGCCTGGTAAACACCCCGTATGCAGGAGAAAACTAAGTATCTCACCCTGTCCTCAATCAGTTTTGGATCAGCATTGTAAATGTCCCCACAAAATTAAAATCATGGCGCTTGAAATGCTGCGGGTTCCAGGAGACACAAACCCAAGCTGAGATTGCATGGCAGGGGCTTGGGAACATCCCAGATGGCAGTGGGCGTTGCTTTCTTAGCAGCACAGCCCCATGGCACTGAAACAGACATGCTGTCTGAGCCAGTCTGGTCTGCTCTAGAGAAGACTTTCCAGTAGGTTCCATAGCCATAGTCAGAGGTTCTCTCAGGTAAACCATCAGAGTACCAGGATGAGGGGATGCTATTTGCAGTGTGTGTGTGTGTGTGTGTGTGTGTGTGTGTGTGTGTGTGTGTGTGTAGGCGCACATGCAGGTGGAGGTCAGAGGTAGATGCCAGGTGTCTTCCTCAATAGCTCTCCACCTTATTTGTTGAGACAGGGTCTCTCACTAAACCTGGAGCTCATTGATTGGCTAGATTACTTGGCCAGTAACCCCATGGGATCATCCTGTCTCTACCTCCCCACACTAAAATTACAGGCACATGTCACCACACCAGTCTATTACATGGGTGTTGTGGATTTGAACTCAGGTCTTCATGCTTAAAGGACATACATTTTCCCAACTAAGCCATTTTCATAACCCTCTATCCTGGTTGATTTAAGAGACGATTTATAGCTCAACTGAAATATAAATTTATATTTATAACTCAACTGAAGTTACAGTTTCAAGACTGTAGAATTATCACCACAGGAAGCTGAGCAGAGGGAAGGCACTGTGAGGGCAGGGCCACTGGATGTGCTGGTGGAAGTTCACAGGGCTCTGTGCATTCTCCTAACTTTGTGTCATGACGTGGAGAAGAATCTACCTCCTTTCTTTCTCTAGCTTAGCTCCTTACTCTCCCTCCTTCATTCCTTCCTGCTTTTCTTTCTGGACCTAATGGTATTTATGGAGAGCTTGCTCTGTGCTAAGCACAAAAGCATCCTATGCGAACCGAGGCCCTAAACATCTTAGAAGAGTTAACAGTGAGGAAAGATTTGCCACAGCCTCTCCTTGCCCTGTCTTCACTCCTCTGGCAGTCAGCCCCAGCCACTCCTTCCCATGTCCCAGGGTGCTCTCTACCTTCTAGAAAGATCTATTGTCCGACACAATGACTCCTAATCATGTGGCCTAAGATATTGCTTCCAGCACATTCAGTTGATCATTAAAGACGAAGCCATATGAGCCCTTCACAGTGGACATTATAAAGATGTGATTTCAGAGACAGGACAGAACTTGGAAATCAATCCCTGACTCCCCTTGCTGGCCACTGCACTCTATGGATGACTGGGGAAGCCAGTGCCGTAGTCTGACAGGGGAGGGAAGGCTTAGGTCGAGGCAAGAGCCCGGCTCTCCTTAACCATCTCCTGCTGAAAGTCAGCTGACAACTCTGTGGTCACCACTGACTCCAGGATCCCTTCCCTTTAACTCTCTTAATTATTCTTCCTTTTCTTCTCAAGAAGTGAAAATGTTCATAGTATGAAAATCTAGCTCCGATGAAAAACCCTTGCACATGCCAGAGTGTCTCAGTGAAAACTCCTTTGAGGAGAAAGGAGGTCCCCACTCAAGCTCTTGGTGACACTCCGGCACACCGTTACCCTCAGAGGACAAAGAAGGACCAGAGGTTTCTTGGAACCACCTGTTGTAAATGAACTCTATGATGACAGGAAGAACGCACAGCTAGGATCAGTGTGATTTTCTCCTTTATTTAGAAAAAAAAAATCTTTGTTCTTACAAAATTTCCTTACCCTAATGTGTATAATGTGTCAGTAAAAGTAAAATAAAATGGACATTTTGGAACACTCAGGCATAGAATTTTTACTATCAAGAAAGAAAGGAAAGATGTTCTCAGCCTCCTGAATTGAACATTTTCAAGTGTTTAGCTATTTTATTTATTTATTTATTTATTTATTTAAATTTATTGTCCATAATGGGTTACAACATTTAGTGGGCAAACAATGAGTTGTTATTGCCAATTCCCCGCTGCCCTCCCCTCCCCCCTCCACTGGATAACCTCCTCCATGGGTCGTCTGGATCAGTCCTTGTGACAGGGGACCATGGATAGCCTAGTATTCAGCCAGGTTCTCCTGGCCATGCCTCTGGATAATCTCCCCCACCAAGGCTCTTACAATCTTTCCGCCCCCTCTTCCACATATTTCCCTGAGTCATGGTGGATGAGTATTAAGGCTGCTTTAAGGTTGTGAGCTTAGGGGTCTTTGTGTCGAAATCGTTGGTTTCTGTCTCACTGGCTTATCCTGTGTTGATTTAATGTCTATGGCTGTGGGCCCCTTGTTCATCCCATCATTCTCTGCGGGATTCCATTTGGATCCTCCACAATATGACTGTGGTGGCTCCTCTCTTGCCAGAATCTCAGCTATCGGCCTACGGTCGGTTGATAGGGTTAGATGGGCCCCAGCTCTCTTGCTGCATCCTGAAAAATACAAACACAATCTCCATCGGAGTGTGAGATCCGTGTAGGTTAACAAATATACACAATTCTGGATTACCTAGATTCTATTAGCTATTAAATATCACTAGTTTTGATAACAACAAAACAATTCGTATCAGGGCCTTGACATACATAAGCCTTAAAATTTCCCTTGCAGATACAGCAGTGTTTCTAGAATTCATTGCAAAGGAATATGTATAAAACTACACATAGCCATATCTGTTCACTCTCACAATAATGAAGTCCATATTACTTACAGACATAGATAAAGACACCTAGAGAGGCAGAGTTCACTAAGAGCACACTCCTGAGAATGGTGAAGTTCAAGTTTAACCCCTGGCCCTGGTCCACTTCACTGTACTAGGTGAGGCAGGGAGTGAAAGCTGCAGCCAGTTTAACAAACAAAAGATGCAGCAGGTATTTCAGCCAGAACTTCTACTGAGGAAAGTAATCCTGTGAAATTGTTTCTCCGTGAAGCTGGGTAGGGAGGGACTGATAATTTAATACAGGTTGCAAGACTTGATGCAGAGCTGGAATCTGAAGAATGAAATAATCCTAACAAGAACCCTGACAAGACCCGAATCTTAAACCAAACAGTGCTGTCTCCACCTCTCAAGCTGTCTGAACAACTTGACAGGCGTCAGGTCTCCTTCTTTTCACCCTTTCTGTGTAATAACCAAATGTTGAACAAGCTATAGGGAACCCTCTTCCTCCTGCTAACCCTGGCCTGGTGGCCCAGGTGGAGAATCTCCCTGAAACTCTCAGGTGCCCAGGATGGAGTCTGGAGGCACAAGGCCCTCAGCACTGCTGGCTTTGACCAGGGCAGAGTACTCAGCAGTGGCCCAAAGCCTGAGCTGACAGCAGTTCCAAACCTCTGCAGAGTGAGGTCCTGAAACATGCAGGGATTTGGGAGGAAAGAAGGCTGCTCTGCCCTGCAGGAGATTCATAAAGGAAATTTGAATGGCATGGCCACTCTGGCACCCAATGCTGCCCATGGTGGTGGCAGTTACTTCCACACAAGAATTTTGGCTTTGGGACCTGATGAATGCAACCAAGGGATTGATTTACAATGACCGAATCCTCATTAGTGAGATAGGCAGACAGATCACACACACACACACACACACACACACACACACACACACACACACACACACACTACTAAGTAACAATGTTCATTTAAAAAGTCAACTTCATTCTTTCTTTTGATTATATAAAATAACAGTGAATGCTTACTGATAATCTCACAATGTAGATAATGATTTCAGTTAAACCCACTCTAAAGTAGACCATCATTCAACAGTTTATCTCTTTTTAGGAATTTCTTTGTACATCTACAGTCATTTATCCTGTCTATTAGTCCGTTAGACTCTGCTCTATTCTCCATGCTTCTTTTTATGTAGATATCATCACATGTGAAAGCACTGAAATCTTCCCCTTTAAAAATGTACAAAATACCCCATGCTAACCACGAACTACCCTGCACTCACATAATCTCTGCTTGATACAGATGTGGGTTGCTTCCAGTTCTTTGCTGCTGTAGACTTCCTCTCCTGATGCACTGGGATGCTAAGATTTCCTATTTCTCTTCACTTGGGAATAGGTAACCACTCTTAGCTGGCCATGTCTAAGGCTCAATTCCTTCCTGTGGTTGCATTTTCCTACTTCTCATCTTACCTTCCTATGTTTTGCTGACCCACACCCACGTCCCTGACATGTCCTTCAACTGTCAGTCAGCCAGTGCTAGAAGGTTACGCGATACCAGAATATGTTACATTTTTTACAGAATAATTCCCAGGTCCTGGCAGCATTGCCTCCCATGTGATTCTCTCCCCAAACCCCTCTGCCTGTTTTTTGTTTATCCACACGTGACCCAGTGGCGCTGGGGCCTCCCTGACACAGAAGGAAGCTATCTGAAATATAGTCCAGGACCTTTGGCAAAGGGAAGTCTCTTACCTCCTCTGGTTTCTTCTTCTATGAGCAGTACATAAGGTGCCATCCTATCTCCTGCTAAGTGTTTTTTCAGCAGCATTTTATTAATGCCACTGCATGTGTGCAATCCTCACAGTTCCTTCATATGGTCAGCTTTCTGCATGTGATTTCCTAGACAGCGTGCTCTTTTCTTTCCCTCACACTCCCAGCTACTCTTTGTTGAGAGCAGTTCAGCTACCAGGCTCCATCCTGAATTATCTCACTTGATTGTTCTAATAATCTTCAAGATAAAATACTGTGTTCTCCACCTCAAAATGAAAACACTCAAATTGTATTAGCCTGTTTCCCAGCACTGTAAGAAATACCTGACATGATCAACTTATAAGAGAAAAAGTGCATTTTGCTCACAGTTTTAGAGGTTTCAGTCCACACAGTTGGCCTGATTCCTTTGAGCTTGTGGCAGCACATCATGGCACAGGTGTGCGGAGGAGCAAATGCTTAACCTCATAACCAGAAAGCAGAGAGAGAGAGAGAGAGAGAGAGAGAGAGAGAGAGAGAGAGAGAGAGAGAGAGAAGCATCCCACTGTCCCCTTTTAAAACACAAGTGACCCCCTACCACTATACCCCACCTGTTAGTTTTCACCCTCTCCCGGTAGCGCCATGAGGACTAAAGAGCAACCCTCTAACCCATGGGCCTCAAAGGTGTCCTCTGACTTCAGTATATGTGCCATGGCACCCCCCCACACACACACAATTTTTAAAAAGTAATTTGAGAGGGTTCCAAGGGCTTAGGATGTCAACAACAGAGGCTGTTTTTCTAGGGAAGAGAAGTAAATAATGTGAATAGGTAAAAACCAGAACATCTCAATACCTGCTGCCCTTTCCTAATGACAGAGCACCAGCACTTGCCATACCTGCATCCCTGACCTGGATACTGTCAGAACTACTTGCTACTCTTAGCCCAGATTCGAATCCTTCTAGGGATGTGTGACTAGCAAATAAGAAGAGGAAGAGTCCACAATTGTGTGAAAATGGATAAGAGGGGCTGGGAAGATGGCACGATGTGTTAAGTGCTTGCCAAACAAGCACTTGGAGCCGAGTTCACATCTCCAGCCCCCACCGAAATCCAGAATGGGTCTGTCATCCCAGCACTGGGGAGGTGGAGACAGGGAACCCCTGGGACAGAACTGTGAGCTCTGGGTCAGTGAAAGACTCCTTCTCAAAGAATAAGGTGGAGAATGACTGAGAAAGACCTCCCCATGTCAATTTTTTGCGCACACACACACACACACACACACACACACACACACGCCCCAAAAAAGGGGAAAAGCCACAAAAAGGAGAGAGGGCATGATTAAAGAAGATGGATGAATGAGTATTTGTAAGAAAGATTTTTGTTTTTTAATAGAATGACTGGAACCAAAAGGTAAAATCCAGAAACAGGGGACCTGTCTTTGGAAAGAAGGATATGAGGATGGAGAAACAGAGCTCTAGGTACTATTGATGGAGGCTTAGCTGGTCTCCGGAGCAAATGAGAAGGAAGAAAGGCATGGATCCCAGTGAACAGAGAGGGGAGCTGGAGATGGACGCCAGTATCAGTTTAGCAAGTTCTCCTTGAGATGCTGCTTTGCTGTTGTTGTTGCCTTAAAACAATGTGAAGTGTTATGTAAATACCAAGTAGATGTTGACGCTAAAAAGTCAGAAATTGAAAATATAACAGGAGGAACCTGAGCAGTATTGTAGAAAAAAAAAAAACAACAAGCACTACAATTTAATAGATTGGAAATGACAAAAGGGACTCCTAACGAAGTTTTATCACAAATGTATTTTTAAAATTTATTACTATAGTTTATATCACTCTTTTCATTCTGTTTTGTTTTTCCAGGAGTCTCGCAAACAACAATCTTCAGACACTTCCAAAAGATATTTTCAAAGGCCTGGATTCCTTAACAAATGTGTAAGAGGATCTAAGCAATCACTGGTTAATTTGCAATAATTGATACACAGAACCCTGGTATTGATGATTAACATTTTTACTTGGCTTTAAAGTTAAATTTAAATTTTAATTGGTTTTAATTTTAAATATAGATGAGACATCGATGTAGTTTACCATGGGAAATCCTGAATATAGAGTACCAAAGCCTTACTTTGACCTAATGTCTGTCTGCCTGTAAGGGGTGATAACAAGGGCCGCTGAGGGAGTGGGAAGAGGAAAGAACTCCATAGAAACTTCAAGATCCCTTTTTTCTCATGAGGTCCAGGAAACAGGGTTATAAGGAAAAACATAAAGGAGTCTGGGAAGCTGACAGAATAAAATACAAGGTCACACCCAGGGGCTGCTCACTCAACTGAAGTGGAGCAGGAAGTGGGGGAAGGGAGGGAACTTTGCCTTTTCTCTCATTAGACTGAACAACTCTAGGCTTAATCCCCAGGAATTTGGCTTAACCCCCAGGAAGGGAATGAATTTAATTATTTTTGACCCTTTTTCAAACAAAAGAGCTTTCAAACTTTGACTTTTAAGCCTTGGAGTGAAAAATCTTTGCAAGGAATTTGTAGATTTTGCTGTAAGCAAGCAAGTCCTATACATCTAACCCTCTCAAAAGCAATTTCGTTTCATTCAGTGCCTCACAGACTATTGACAGAGTGTTTAAATGTCATAAAGCAGGATATAGGAACAAATGAAAGGATATATGAGAACTTTTTTTAACCATTCAGGTGCTTTGCTATAGAATGCAAATTCAAAACAACGTTTCTCCAATAAAGACAGAAAAATGAGTCAAGAATTTCCTGCTAAGCCCAGTATTGAAGTTCTGATCAAGAAGCTAATGAAACCTTTCTTTGTTCCTTGTAGCAGTCCCCCAGCCCCTCCTACATGCCTACTACCCCAATTCCTGAATGATGGTTTATTTCCAAGCAAATGTTAGAATCAAGACGCTTCCAAGAGAGGCCAACAGATCAGTTATCTGCTGTGGTCCACAATAGCCTGAGAGGGTTGGCCATCATTCCAGGTCAGAGCACCCTTGGGAGATGAGGTCAGTTCTGGGAATGTCTTGGAAGTGAGACGATGCTCTATGGCATACTTGAGATGCAGTTCATCGGTGAGGCCTGTGTGCCATTCCTGTGTCCATCAACACTTAAAATTGGCTCCTCTCTCTAGGGAATCCCACAATCATAGAAGTACAAGAACCCATGTTAACTTGCCTTTTAGTGGATTTCTTGGGGTTTTTTAAAAGTGTATTCCTTACGATAAATTTAAATACTCGAGTATTTAAAAAATATTTATGTGCAGCATAAAGAGTATGTAGCACCTGTCTTAGGAATTCTATATGACCAGAAAAAGATGGAATTCCCTGAGCAGGAACATTGCAACTAAGTAGAGAACTTGGTGAGTTGGGGTCATATGTGGAAATTTACTGTGCTGTGTAGTTTAGTACAGATATGAGCTAACGTATGTCTGGGAGAATTCTGCTAGAGCAAAGTCTTATTCTATTAAAACGGAATTCATGGACCATAGAGTAGGATCAGGAGTAATGATGTCTAAAGAAGAAAAGGCAGTGGCTCATGGGATTTAATTAAATGCAACAATTAATTTAATTAAATACGGTACTCACCACATCTGCCCTCTAGATCAGTGCTGAACAATACAGCAGCAGAAACACACTGGTAGTCACTGGGCCCCTGAGTGTGCAGCTAGTGTAACTGAGGCATTGTGCTTTAAATTTTACACTTATTTGTTCATTCACTTGTTTTATGTAAAATATTTATTTGTGCTAAGGACTGACGCTGAACTTTTAAGATAGGAATTTTGGGGTTCCTCAGCCAATGTACCAATATACGCCAATGCACCAATAATTTGGAGGTGTTCCCAGATTCTTATGAATTCAAAGAATAAAATCCACAGACCAGAGGATAGGTTCAGAGAGAGTTTATTAGAGCTGAGAGTTTTAGGAGGGAGAGCTTTAGGAGAAGGGGAGCTTAAGGAAAGGAAGACAGTGAGAAGCCCAGAATTTAGGAGAAGGAAGCAAGACAGAGCTTCTGCTTAGGGAGACAAGAAGTCGTTTCAGAGGCCCACCTTAGACTCAGGTTGGGGGATTTGATGAGCCTCCTGGATGGCAGTCTAGTCCTGATGTCAGGTGTCTGTGGCCAGGGTTTCTGAGAAAGTGGGATTTTCCAGAAATCTTAATCCTGTGGGAAGGGCCTTCTCAGAAGGAGTGGAAGGATTCCCTAAAGTGGCCTAAGAAAGAGCTGGACCCTTCAGACATTTCTGACCTGTAGAAAAGTGTAATGACCTGGATTTCCCCTACAGACCCATGAACAATTCCCATATTAATCAAGGAGAAAGCTATTCACTTTGGGGTCCTGTCACCCTAAGCTGCCTAGCCATTTCCACCTTCTACACTCTGAATATGCCAAGAAGGCATTCTACCACTGAGCTGCACCGCAGCCCCTTGATTTTTTAAAAACTTTAAATTTAAAAGCGTTGACATTTCAATCATTAAGAAACGTTGAATTATTTTTGTAACAACTTGGACGGATAAATCTATTTTCAACTGTAAATTATATAATCTAAAAACAGGTCACATATTTCTGATGAGAATTTCACATCTCAACTGAGATTGAAGTATAAGGTACACAGTTGGATTTCAAAGGTTTAGTAAAAATGTAAACTATCTCAATCATGTGTATGTTAACTATACATCCAAAGGATAACAATGTTGACTGTGTTGAATTAAATAAACCATACTATTAAAATTAATTATACCTGTTTCTTCTTATATTTTTTTAGGGATGCTATAAAAAATTTTAACTTCATATGTTGCTCGCACACTATGTCTAGTGACAGCTCTGTTCTCGACTGGAACCTTTGAATCTAAACAAGGGTCAGGTATGAGGTTCCACTGACTGGGGCAGCCTTTAAGGATGCTCTTTGGTCACTCAGACTCAGACTGACCATTCGGTTTCAAGACAAATATGAGGTATTACAGAGAGCCAAGGTGGTGGTCATCATACATGTTAGAGGCTAAAGTCATGCTGGTTTCATGACAGAGCCCTGGTACTGCAAAAGCAGCAAAGGTTTGTCTTTCAGGGACCTTCGAGGGAATTCCTTTAATTGTGACTGTAAACTAAAGTGGCTGGTGGAATGGCTTGGCCATACCAATGCAACGGTTGAAGACATTTACTGTGAAGGCCCCCCAGAATATAAGAAACGCAAAATCAATAGTCTTTCCTCCAAGGATTTTGATTGCATCATTACAGGTAATGTATTTAAAAACCACTGTACAGCATAAGATTAAAACAAGGCTACTTTTTTCACACGTACAAGACCTGACATTTTTAATCTTATGATCCATCTGAGTGATGGTTTTTTAAATTATCAATCTTTAAAGTTTAAAAACTAAGCAAAAAAATTGTCATTTTATTGTTTTGTTAAAATAATTATATTGCTTATGGCTATTTGAGATCTAGCCAAGGGAAAAGCCATTAATATTAGCTCACATTTAATCATCACCATTTCTTATTTTTGCAGAATTTGCAAAATCTCAAGACCTGCCTTACCAATCACTGTCCATAGATACATTTTCTTATATGAATGATGAATATGTAGTCATCGCTCAGCCTTTTACTGGAAAATGCATTTTCCTTGAATGGGACCATGTAGAAAAGACCTTCCGGAATTATGACAACATTACAGGTACCAAAAAAAAAAAAGCCTAATTAAAATTGGATGACAGGAAAGATGAGTGGTATTAGGGAAGGCAGTGCTTTGAGTAGACAATTTAACCCCAACTGCCATTCACTGACTGAAATTGCCCACTGAACTTTAGGTAAACCTTTTTATTGTTGTTGTTCAGGGTTGTTAATAAGATAATATGATCATATATTCAAGAAACTTAGAATAGGATTCAGCATGCTAAATACATATAAAAAGGTGTATTGTATTTCTTCAGAGAAAAAAGCATTGGGCCACCATCAAGAATTCTTATCTAGGTTGTAAGTATTGGGCTAAAATTTAGGCTCTACCACAAGTTGGACAAGCCCATCTCCCTAACTGGGAATTGAGGAGAATAATAAGAAAATGGAAACCAGCAGATTTTCCTGCTTCCAGTTAGAAGGAATGTGATGTGTGTCACCAAGCAGACACAAACATACGAATGACGAAGCATAATGCAAGAAGCAGTTATCTTTATAAATATGTCTGCTTGGACATTAAAGAAATAAGTAACATGAAAGGTTATTTTTGATCTACAAGTCTCAAACGCTGCTACACAAACATTTATTTTATAACACATTAATTTATACCTTGTAACAAAAAGGGCTTTGAGGTCCAATAAATCCATAAACTATATTTGTCTCTTGAAGATTCATAATAAATGCACTGGAGATTATGAAAGACCCAACAATGAGGAATACCATTATCAGCATTTTTCTTTTTTTTTTTTTTTTTTTTTGGTTTTCTGAGGTAGGGTCTCGCTCTAGTCCAGGCTGACCTGGAATTCACTCTGTAGTCTCAAGGAGGCCTCGAACTCATGGTGATCCTCCTACCTCTGCCTCCCGAGTGCTGGGATTAAAGGTGTGCGCCACCACGCCTGGCAGCATTTTTCTTAATTTCTCCATAGAATCTAATTTTTTTCCCATGAAAATTGGTTCTTGGGTGATCTTTTAACTTTCTTTCCCAATTCAACAATTTTTTTAAATTCTAAATTATGAATTAGAACAATTCTGAAATGTTTACAATAACTTGAGTTTCTTTTTTAAGTTTTTTTTTTATTTATTTGAAAGGAGAGAGAAAAAATATGGTTACACCAGGGCCTCTTGCCACTGCAAATGAACTTAATGCATGTGCCAGTTTGTTCAAGCCATTAGGCTTTGCAAGCAAGCTCCTTTAACCTCGGAGCCAACTTTCCAGCCCCTCAACTTGAGTTTCTAATGCCTTTAAACCTGCTCCTAAAAACACTCCAGCCTCCCCATAAAAAGTGATAACAGTTCTCAGGAGGCTACAGCTGGCAAATTGTGAACTCAAGGCAAGTCTGGGCTATGGAGCAAGACAGAGTGGAGGGAGTCACCATTAAACAAGGTATAAAAGCTCAAAATCAGATTATGCTAGTGATTATGGGCCGGTCCATTCTTCAAAAAATTAGAACAGTACAGGGCTGGTTTGATACTGGGATGCCCAGATGAAGGACCCATCCAAACAGAGAGCCTTCTAGAATCTCCTTTCATCTCAAGAACGGAAGTCAGGGTTCCCTTTCTCCCCTAAATTTTCTAGTGGGTGGCAGCAGGGTTCTGCACAGTCCAAACCAAGCTCTTCTCTCCTGACTTGTCCAATCTAGATGACCTGTAGTTTTTTGTTTGTTTGTTTTGTGTGTTTTTTATAAATTCCTGCTTTGTAGCTCAGAACTCATAATCCTCCTGCCTCAGCCTAAGTGCTGGAAAAGAGACACACCTTGCCGCACCCAGCTTACTCTGGATAACACTTTAGCTAAGTTCTTACTTGAAAGACGTGAATCGTGCCCTCATAGGCTCTCAGAGGCTGTATTTCAGAGCTTATTCTAAGATGATGCTTTAGATTGTTTCTGTTGCTGGAATGAAAGCGCATCAGACTTAGTCATTTATAAATGATAGACACTTATTTCTTACAGATCTAGAGGCTGAAAAATGCAAGATTAAGTTGCTAATAGATTCAGTGTGTTGTAATTTACTCTTTGCTTCAAAGATGGCCCCTTTGCTACATCCTTACATGGCAGAAGAAAGGACAAAAAAAGGGTTAAGCAGACTCCCTCAGTGAGTGCCTTTCATCAGGGCACCATGCTCGTGGTGTAATCACTTCCTAAAGGCATCTTAATACTATTGCTTGGGGGGGTTACATTTCAACATGAATTTTGGAGGTCCATAAATATCCAAACCATATTAGATGACAAATACATGTCACATAGGATCTCAGTATTCGCATATGTGACATTCCTACCCAATCGTGTTGTTTCTTGCACAACACTGACGATGTGACCCCAGAATCCTTCTCCACACAGCCCCTTTAGGCAGCCACCATCAGTCAGTCAGTCAACAAGGCCCCCTGAGATGAAGTCCAATGGCCATTCCCCATTGTGCAGAAGAGAAAACTAACCCCAGAGAAATTAAGTGTGTTTCCCCAGGTTACATGATCAGCTTAGTTCTCAAAAGAGTCCCAAGTAAAGGCTAGAGAAATGGCTTGGTAGTTGAGAGTAAGTATGAGGGCCTGACAAGGCCAAAGGAACCACTTGGGCTAAGCATGGCTATGCACACCTGTAACCCCAGTCCCATCACTCAAGAATCACTTGAGTTTGTGGGAAAAAGACAAGCTCTGGAATCATTAAGAGACTCCGGCTCAAATAAGAAAGGCAGAAGAGTGATGGAGTGCAACAACCAACGTTCTGGTACAGCCGCCACCAACGAGCACACGCTGCAGCAGCAGGCAAGCGAATGTGGCACTGTGTGGGCACATCCATGTGTAACACCACATCACACACACAAGCAAAACAAAGGACCTGCATAACCTAATGTCATCAATTACTAGAGAGAGTTCAGGTAGAATTTTTTGCAGAGAGCTGTAGTCAGAAAAGTTTGGGGTACGTATCTGCTCTGTAGGACTTGGGGTTTTTAAGAGATAAGTTCCCTCAAGGAGAACATACTCCATTGATAGATGTCATACTCTTAGCAAAATGGATAGCTGCTTGGACCACTGACAGGTCATTTTGTCATTATCTAAGATTTCTCACAAATGGCTATGCCCCTCTTTGACCTTTCTCAAGGAGTCTTCTTTTGTCTCCCATACCCAGTGTCCAAAAGCTCCAGAAAAGGGACATGTAGTATCTCCTTCCTTCCATGGGGGTTCTTGAATAAGAAGCAGTTATTCTAGAGCAAGGAGCATACTTAGAACAAAGCAATTATAGATGGATCTCAAGACATGACTCTAGTTTTGATTTTTTAATTATTTATTTATTATTTTGAGAGTGAAAGAGGCAGAGAAAAAGAGAGAGGGAGAGAGAGTTTTACGTGGGCACTGGGGAATCAAACTCAGGTCCTTCTGCTTTACAGCAAACACCTTAACCACTAAGCCATCTCTCCAGCCCCATGACTCTGGTTTTTGTATGAGGGTTCCAGAACCTTGTGTGTGATCCTAGCTGTGAAGCAGCTAAGCTTGCTACAGTCTATAGATCCTGGCAGGCCTGTGTGAATCCCAATTCTGCCTTTTGGTAGAATTTATCCAGAATTTAGCCCTTCGGAGTTTCCATTTACTCATCTTTTGGAAAGGGTCTTTAAATTGGTCTTTAATCCCAGCACTTGGGAGGCAGAGGTTGAAGGATCATTGTGAGTTAAAGGCCAGCCTAAGGCTGCATAGGGAATTTCAGGTCAGCCTGGGCTAGAGCAAGAACCTTGATAAAACAAACAAAAAAAAAAAAAGAAAGAAAGAAAAGAAAGAAAGAAAAGAAAAGGGTTTTAAGCAGGCCATGGGGTGCACTTCTAGAGTCCTGAGGAGGCTAAAGCAGGAGGATAGAAGGTCTGAGGTCGCATGAATGTAGTAGTCAGCTTCCCATTGCTGGGATAAACATTCAACCAAGCAGTTTTATGGGAGGAAGGGATTTATTTCAAGCTTAAAGATTCTGGGAAGTTCTATTAATGGTTGAAGAAGCTGGTGCCACTCATAAATCCAAGCATAGAGAGAGAAACCACAACTAGCCAGCAAACACCAAAAACGGGTAGCGAGCAGGACCTCAGATCTCAACTCTCTTATACCTTTGGGCTGGAATTCAGATCCTCCCCCTGCAGTGACACCTTGGATCCAGGACTCCAGAATCCACCCCCAGTGACACCTCCTCCATCCAGGTTACAAGTTTAATTTTAACACCTGAGTCAATGTGGGAATACACATTCAAACTACTGAAGTGATACATTGCAGGACCTTCTCAAACAGAAAGAAGGAAGGAGGGAAGATAGGAAAAAAAAATAAGAGGGCTGGGGAGATGGTTTTGTGGGTGAAAAGCACTTGCCATACAAATATACAAATATGAAAACTTGAGTTCACATTCCCAGAACCCAGTAAAAATGCCGGTGTGGTGGCACAGGTTTGTCATCCCAGCACAGCAAGGATGGAGGGGGAGGGGAGGCTTGCTGGCCGGTTAGTCTAGGCCACTCAGTGAGCTCCTGGTTCAGTGAGAGATGCTGTCTCCAAACTAAGATGTAAAGAGATCAAGTAAGACATCTTACATCAACCTCTGACCCCCCACACACATACACACCTACCACACATGTACCTACACACATATGAGCATGCATATATACACACACATAAGAAAGCAAAAAAAAAGGAGAAATATTTATGTCTTGAGGTGTTAGGAAATTTTAATGAAATGATTTAACAAAACATTTGCTAAATGATGAATAAATGGTGGTTTTAAATTATAACTACTGCGATTAACTTACGGCATGTCAGGGAAGAGAGGAAAAAATTCAGGCTGCACCTATATGTCCTGAATATTTCCAGCAGGTTGTTGGTGATATGACAAGTTCTGGCTCATAAGAAGGTCCCTTGAGGAGAAGACACAGGACTGGGGCATGGCTCCCATTGGCCTTGGAGACGGGCTCTGCCTAATAAACCAAGAGTCTCTTGTTTCAGGCTGATAGGACGTTTTCCAAAGAGGATGGCCACACACCTAACCTCTCATTTGTCTTTTCCCAGGCACGTCCACTGTGGTGTGCAAGCCTATAGTCATTGAAACTCAGCTCTATGTTATTGTGGCCCAGCTGTTTGGCGGCTCGCATATCTATAAGCGAGATGGTTTTGCAAACAAATTCATAAAAATCCAGGACATTGAAATTCTCAAAATCCGAAAACCCAATGACATCGAAACATTCAAGATCGAAAACAACTGGTACTTTGTTGTTGCGGACAGTTCCAAAGCTGGGTTTACTACCATTTATAAATGGAATGGAAATGGATTCTACTCCCATCAATCCTTACATGCCTGGTACAGGGACACTGATGTGGAATATCTAGAAATAGCCAGAACACCTCTGACCCTCAGAATGCCTCATTTAATATTGTCCAGTAGTTCCCAGCGTCCTGTCATTTACCAGTGGAACAAAGCGACACAGTTATTCACTAACCAAACTGATATTCCTAACATGGAGGATGTGTATGCCGTGAAGCACTTCTCAGTGAAGGGTGATGTGTACATTTGCCTGACCAGATTCATTGGTGATTCCAAAGTCATGAAGTGGGGAGGCTCCTCATTCCAGGACGTTCAGAGGATGCCATCCCGAGGATCCATGGTGTTCCAGCCCCTTCAGATAAATAATTACCAATATGCAATTCTTGGGAGTGATTATTCCTTTACTCAAGTGTATAACTGGGATGCAGAGAAAGCCAAATTTGTGAAATTTCAGGAATTAAATGTTCAGGCACCAAGATCGTTCACCCACGTGTCCATTAATAAACGTAATTTTCTTTTTGCTTCTAGTTTTAAGGGAAATACACAGATTTACAAACATGTCATAGTTGACTTAAGCGCATGAGACACCAAATTCCATGGCTGCCATCTGAAACTTTCTACAGTACATGACCTGGATGAACTCAATGCATGATGACTCTTCTTATCACACTTGCAAATGAATGCCTTTCAAACATCGAGACTGCTAGAAGCAAGCACTACCAGTATCTCCATCCCTAACTGTCCAGTCCAGTGGTGTGGAAAGCTATCTTTTATAAGACAAAATTCCATTGTGTAACTGTTCTTTGCAGTGCAGATGTGTAAATAAGTGTTTAATGGTAACTGTTACTCCAAAAAGAATATTAATATGTACTTTTCCATTTATTTATTCATGTGTTCAGAACCAACTGCCAAATAAAATGTTTACATTTTCTTTCATATCCCAAAGTTAATTATTTACAAGAATTGTTTTATTCTCATTGGCTGTATGTTGAGGAAATAGTTTTATACAATAGGATTTTTGGACTAAGGATTTATAGTGCGGGTAATGAGTAAAGTTAAAACAATGAAAATGATGCCCTATAATTTATAAACAAGTTTATCTGTGCTATATCAGCTTATCTTGAATATTTGATGGTGTTTCCAGAAGTCATGATTTTTAAGGACACTTTCAGGTAAATGGTGACAAAAGGAGAGAAAGAGAGAAATGTTGCCTGTTGCATTAAGACTAATTTGTAATGAAGAAGAAGAGACCACCCTTTCCATCTGATAGCCCTAGTGATCAGACATTTTATAAGAGAAATTTAAATTATTTTTAGGGTGTATGGCCCCTATTCAGAGACATTCCAAATATCTGACTCTAGAATCATCTGACAGCTGATAGATTGTAACTTTATATGTAGCACTTGCTTCACAAGGACCTGCTCTGGAGGCCTTTACTCTCACAGAGGATGCTTGGCTTCTAGATACTGGCTTCCACATCACTGGCCTGTTGCACAATGTCCAGAAGGCTCAGATTTGATTTCCTAGATTCCTGCTTCTGGATCACATGAGTCATTGTACCAAGCACAATGCCTGATACACATAGTGAGCTCTCAAAACTGCTTTTGAAGGACCGGGAATATAGCTTAGTGGTAGAACATTTATAAAGTGTGTGTGAGGCCCTGGGTTCAATGCCCAGTACCACATTCACACACACTAAAATAATAGTTTTGATAGTGTAGGGGTACTTATTTTATAATAAACTTTATGAGGCCTTCTGACCTAGTTAATATTTATTGAGACTTGTTCAGAACAAGGTATGGTTGTGAGACAGCAAAGAAGTGTGGGGCATATTGCTTGCCCTCCGAGGTCTTAGATGCTTAACAGAATGAGGATAAAATACAGAAATCTCCAGATCAACCAGTGAGTGGCAGGACTCATCTGAATCTTCCAGATTTTGAGTAATAGGGGCGTACAAAGAATGGTTCCAGGAAGAACCATTCCAGGTTCCAGGAAGCCTTCCTTGCTTGAAGTTCAAAGGAAGATGAGGGGTGTTGTAAAGAAGACATTGCTGACACAAATTGGCCATGCAGATGCCTTTATGGGGGGCCTCAGTGCTTGCTCACTCTTCCCCACTGGGTCGGAGTGGACATGCGGCCACACGGTGGGACTGAGGTCTACAGAATAGTTATCCCGTCTCCAGAAGTATCCTGGGGCATCGGCCACAAGAGCCAGAGTCTTTTGGCTGTATATTAGATCCCAGACAAAGGGATAGAGTGAAGACAAAAACCTAGCCACTCCTGATCCTGCACATAGGAAAACTAGCTGTGGAATGCCTGCCTTCATTCCTATGTGCAGTAATACTGTGTGCTATTGGAGAACTCTTGCTTTGTACCAACTGGCCTGAAAGCTAGCTCTGCCATGTACTTGTTTTGTCTGAAGACAAGTTGCGTAAGTCATCTGATCCTGCTCCTTCATTTGATGAGAGGGACAATAATGCCTACTTCCAAGGAGAAGAAAGGACTGAGAGTCCATGTGTGGCCGATGGTGTTTGTTGACTGGCTTTCCACACCTCTCACCCCTCGTGCTCTGTGACATCAAGCTCCCACCTCATTAAGAGGTGGTACTAATTCACTTATCTTTAATCTGGATGGTTGGCAACTTGCTTGTTACCCACAGAATATGATGGAAATAATGCAATTTGACTTACAGGGCTAGAGCACCTGCCCTGTACATTGGGATAGTTGCTTGCAGAGCCCTGAGGTCATTGATGTGTGCTGAAGCTGGGGTCACATGGAGAAGTCACATGTTAGTGCTTTGGTCAACAGCTCCAGCTGGTGTCTTAGGCAATCATCATCATCAATCAACCACCAGTCTCATGAAGCCTGTAGTGATTACAGACCTTCCCTTCAGAAGCTGCAGTCCTGACAGAGCAGACAAGCCATCTCATGGTCCCTGTGCACATGCCTGAGCCATGGACTCTTGATCTTAATAAAATGGTTGTTTTAAATGACTAAGTTGTGGGGTGATTTGTAACACAGAGTGCTTACCTCAGAACTGATATGTAGGAACTCTCCAAGCAATAGTTACTGTTATAGGAGGCTCCACTCCTGGTGAATTGTACACTTGCAGGTCAAGCTCTATCTTCTGTCTTCAATGTGATTCATTCCTTTTAATTGAGTAACTCCTTTTATCAATATGATATTGGTATTCTGACCTTATTATACTGGGCATTTTGATGGGTTCAGGGATACAGAGACTACACACCTAGACTTTTTTTTTAATTTTTATTTTGCCGTGCTGAGGACCAAACCCAGGGCCTTGCGCTTGCTAGGCAAGCGCTCATCCACTGAGCTAAATCCCCAGCCTACACACCTAGACTTTGCCATTAATTTTCAGAGAATTACTGATGATGCAGTATTAGCAAACCAACTCTTAATTTACCTAGAAGTCTGAGGCACAGAGCTGTGAGGTGAGCTGGCTGACACAGAACTGTCATCAAGGCCTCCAGAAACTCAGTCCAGTCCTCTTTCTGTAATAAGGTGCTGTCTTTCAAAAACTGACTCTCCAGTCCCAACCTGAGACTAGAGATGGGGAGAAAGGAAACAATCAGAAAAAAAAAAAAGTCTAAGAAACACTGAGGGAACAACCTGAGGTAGGGTCTACTTTCATAGGCTTAGATCATCCTTTTGGGAAGGGGCCCCTTCTTTTTGTGACCCTCACATATCTTGTTCTACACAACTCTGTCCTCCTCAAGCCACTGATGACCCAACCTGGGGCAAACTCCAGTCCAGGAGTTGAGCCAGAGTCTGGACTCAGCTCATCTGAGCCCAGCCAGTTCTCTCCTGACAACTTGGAGTTATGACAGCTGAGGCTGGGCAGCATGAGCACAGATATGAAGGTGATGTTCTGAAATAAGACTCTATAGAAGCAGAGGGATTTGCTGAGGGCCTGAGAGTGTGGGGCTTAACTTCTCAGGCAGCTGTGGGATGAGGGCATCAATCAGACCAGCAAAGGGGTCTGGGTGGAGTGCCAGGAGCACATGCCATCATGATGGTGACCGAGGAGCTGGAGACACAATTTTTTGAGACGCTGTGGTGGTCCAGGTGCCAGAAACACAAAGGAAGCTGGTCTGAAAAGTGAGAAGAGAGGGATGAAGAAGTTCAGAAAGAGGCAAATGTCCGAAGCTAAAGTCTGAGGAGCAAGAAGAGATGGGAAGAAAAGGAGGCAAGGAGAACAAAAGGGATAACACAAAGGAAGGAGAGGCAGACAGGCGGGACAGGGCGAGGAAGGTGAGGAGACCTGTGGTCTTCCAGTGTGGGCTGCCTGAGAGCCAGACAGCATGCCAACGCTTAGTGGTATAACTCCTGGGGAAGATGGATGGGAAGCCAGACTGAGCAGCAGGAGAAACTCCATGTGACACTCCCAGCAAAGCCTCAGCGGCTCTGTAAGAGACTCTGGGGCTCAGATGTCGCTTTCACTTTTTCCCAGCTAGAGCAAAGGGGCCAGTCTTGGTCAATGCCTAGTCTCCTTAGATGTGGACACGGCTGTGCCTGGAAGGCAGAGGGGCCTCGGTGAGGCTGGGGCTTAGTCAAAGCAATCCCCAAAGACATCACACATCTGAAGCCTGTCTTCTGACTACACTGTGACAACTGGGAAGAGAAGTCCTTTATTTCTGAATGGGAGTATGAGCAGTGTGATCTACCCATGAGAGAGAGCAGAGAAAAGCAACGGAGAAAGAAAAGAGTGGGTGACTGCTGCCTTGATTCCTGATGGCTGTCTATTTCCTGTTCTGCTGCTCATATCTAGTGGTATTTCCTGTCTGGAGTTCTTTGAGGTACTTCTGTAACTATCTAATTCCCTCCCTACACAAACACATTTTATTTTGGTTTGGTTTTTTTAAGGTAAGGTCTTGCTCTAGCCCAGGCTGACCTGGAATTCACTATGTAGTCTCAGGCTGGCCTTGAACTCATGGTGATCCTCCTGCCTCAGCCTCCCGAGTGCTGGGATTAAAGGCGTGCGCCACCATGCCCGGCTCACATTTTGTTTTGTTTTAGATCAGTTAGAGATGATTTCTGAACTTTTCATAAAATTAGTTCTAATTAAGAGTGTTTAAGTTCAATTTGCTATAATGTAGCTATGACAGAAGTAACAGATAGCACAATTTCTTATTTTCTCTGAAGTTCAAACTATATCATTTCTATTGCTTTGTCTTCATGTTCACTAACTCCCCTCAAAATTAATTTTAAAAAATTATTTAAACTAGACCTGAGCTTTTCAACCTTAAAACAAAATTCCAACACATTAAAACATTTTGAAACATGGAAATTAAAAGATGTCTGATATATTTTGGGTGAATGTATTTTCAGTTATACTATGGACCCATTTTTAAAAAAA
>PVHP010028714.1:0-22548 GCA_004024765.1 Zapus hudsonius | reverse complement strand
TTGCAGTTAGAATAAGTTAGGCTTTGATCTGCTTCTTATCTTGTGGCCTGCCTAGGGGCTTTGGAGTTTTCAGGATTGCTAAGATTTACAGGGGCCCCCGGAATTTGCCTCAACTTCCTTCAGAAGGAGACTGTCCCAGAAGCCTGCCAGACTCAGCAAAGCCTTACTTCCTCCATGCCTCATTAGCAGAGTACTACACCAAAAGATGGCAAAGATTACAAAACAGTGTCCACAACAGCTACACTTGCCCAAAAAAGGTCTGCCACCTACCAGGGAGGGTGGGGAGAGGCCACGACCAACATGGCCGCATCAAAATGTTCCCCCAGCTGCTGGAGAATATTGGTATGATGGCTAATTTTGGTGTGAACTTACAGTGATCACATAGGTGCTCTGGGAAGGCTTTTTCTGGGTGAGATGGACATTTCAATCAGAGAACTTCAAGCCTGATGGGTGAGCCTGGGTCTCATCCCATCAGACAAAATCCAGAAACGAAGGCTGACTCCACCACAGACAGCCTCCAGACTTGAACTGTCACATTCTCCTTCCCATGGCTGTCGGGCATGAACTTCCATAATCACATCAGCCAACTTCTTAAGATAAATCTCTCTTTATGTGTGTATCTATAATAATAATAATAGCAATACATTCTCAGAAGTGTGTCACTAGGCGATTTCATTACTTGTGACTGTCATACAAACCAAGACAAATACAATGTCACTAGGTGATATAATCTTATAAAACCACCACACACATGCAGCCTACCGTTGACCAAAATGTCACAAATGTATGATGCATAACTCGTGTGTGTGTTGTGTGTCCATCCTATTGGCTGTTTCTCTGGATAACCCTAATACAGTTAAAAGTATCTTAATATGAAAAGTGATTTTTTTTCTAATACCTTGCACATTACCCACAGCTCTTCAAATTCATCATTGAAGGTATCATAACACCTCTGTGGTCTCTTGAAGTGCCTAATGTCCATAATTCTCTAGATTTCTCTCTTAGAATGTACCCACCTTAATATTTGCCCTTGAAATCTTGAGTGAATGAAATAGAAATGGAAATATTCCACCTCTACATTTTTAGTTTTCCATGAGGATATTGCCTGAATCACAGGTCAAAGGTACAGCCACTCTCCCATGTGAAACAGGGGGTTGAGTTGGACTTACTAAAAAAAAGTATTTTCTGAGCACAAGGAGCCTGGAAGGCAAGTGGGGAGAGGGACATGTAGACAGCTTTCTCATTGCTACAGAAAAGAGGCCAACCAAAAGCTGCTTGTGGAGGAATGGGTTTATTTTGGCTTATGGACTCAAGGGGAAGCTTCATGATGGCAGGAAAAATGGTGGCATGAGCAGAGGGTGGACAAAAGCAACAGGAGAGTGTGCCAAACCCTGGCAAGGGGAAGCTGGCTAGAACCCTTATAAGCCCACCCCCAACAACACATCTCCAGCAAGGTTCCAAAACCCAAATTGCCATCAGCTGGAGAGAAAGCATTCAGAACACATTTGTTTTGGGGGGACAGCTGGATCAAACCATCACAGTCTACTCCTGTCCCCTAAATTAATAATCCTACATGATGCAAAATGCTATTCAGCTCAACTCTAAAAGTCCCCACAGTTTTTCTTTTCAACTGAGCCTTTGCTTACAGACTAGAGGGGAAGCTCCATGATGGCAGGGAAAACAATGGTATGAGCAGAGGGTGGACATCACCTCCTGGCCAGCATCAGGTGGACACCAGCAACAGGAGAGTGTGCCAAACACTGGCAAGGGGAATCTGGCTAGAACCCCCATAAGCCCACCCCCAACAACACATCTTCAACAAGATTCCAATACCCAACCTGCCATCAGTTGGGGATGGAGCATTCAGAACACACTCGTTTGTGGAGGACATCTGGATCAAACCATCACAAGATGCCTAGTTGAGAGAGGGGGTTAGATTTGCTCAGAGGGGCGGACATTGTACTTGAGAGCTTGTGGGAAGAGAAGAGGCACCATGCTAGCTGCAAGCACCCCTGGTGACTGCGGCGAGCTCCTCGACCAGCGAGGAAGAACAACCACCACTCGAGGATTCCTCTCAAATCACACTTTATTGGAGAGCCTTTTGATTGAAGGGAGAGCAGGAAGCGAGGGGGCCCGAGCACTAGAAGTCAGCTGCTTATATAGGGATTAAGGACACGGGTCGCCCCATGATTGGCTGATACCAACTTGCCACCACCAGGCGCCACGGGATTGGCTAGGGACAGGAAAACCTTTCAACGAGATCAAGCCTGTGTCTCCTCCTTGGGGGGACATCCTCTGCTGCGTGCTAGGGACAGCCACAAGCATACTATGCAGCCATCATTTCCTGAGAGGACACACAGACACTCTCAAAGATTCTAAGGGTTTCTAAACTTCCCAATACCTCTATTACTTCATAAGATGGTGTTAGGAGAATCTTCATATGTTGAAGTTTTAATTCCCTGGATGATAGTGTGTGGCCATGTTTGGCAAAGGGCTCATTGGAAGAGTAACTAAGGGACTTGGGAGAGGGCTCAGTCAGGGAACTGCTTGCTCCTCAAGCATGAAGACCCACGTCCAGACCCCAGCATCCACATAAGTGCCGGGTGGGCATGGTGGCCTGCCTGGAATTCTAGCGCTTGAGAAGTGAAGACAGTGGACACCCAGGGAAGTTGGCTAGCTAAACTGAGTGGGTAAGCTTGAGGGTCAATAAATCAGGCAGATTTAATCAAGGAATCGATGTGCACCTCCACATTCACATGTGCACACGTGCAGCCCACACATATGAACATGTGTACACACATACATCACACACATCCACATGCAAAAACAAAGTTAAGTTAAAACGAAGTCACTTTTAAGTGAGGTCCTCACCCCATATGACTGGTATGCTATCATAACAGAGAGGGATGTGGACAGAGAGTCAGGCACACAGAGGGAAAAGGATATGAAGCCCTAAGAAAACAAGCTCCATGAACAAGGCAAAACAGAGCTGGTCTAGAACCTGCACTTAGAGCCTCGGATGAAACTAACTCCGTGGATACCTTGACCTCAGCTTCTAGCCTTCAAAACAGTGAGAACATAAATGCCCATGGCTTCAGCGCCCGGGTCTGTGGGACTCTCGCACAGTTCTAGCAAAACAATACAGAAGGTCACATCAGAGCACACGTGGGGATACTTTTCTCTCACATGTAGTTTTTCACAGCTTGGAGGTTTGTTTTATACCCCTGCACAGTCACTAACAGCAAACATAAAAGTCACAACCCCAACTTATTGCTGCAGACTGAAGGAGGAAACTTGAAAATGGGAAATGGTATATGTGTGCATCACAGATCGCATAATTAGCTCAAGACTGATTAGTAGAGACAGGGGGATTCATGCATGCATATTCATTCATACTACTGAATATTCATGAAACATCCTGTTCCTTTATTTTCAATTCCCTACAATTTCTTCCCTCTTCAAAGTTAGTTCCGCCTGAAGAAAACTTCCATGGCTCTCTAATTGCTAAGAGAGCCGTGATTTTACTCTTATCCTGGACTTCTCCTGGCCAGTACCCTGTACTACTGAACTGGTCAGGGTCTCTAGAGGAACAGAACCGGTAGAATACAGGTATACTCTAAAGGGAGTTAAGAGATTAGTTTATAGGCTGTGCCATCCAACAAGAGCTGCCTGCAGGCTGGAGAGTCTGAGGATCCAGTAATCATTCTGGCCTTAAAGCTGGGCGCCCCACAGACCCTGAAGCCTGGGGGATTCTAGTCTTGAAAGGCTGGATTCCAACATTCATGAAGGAAAGCAGCAACAGGGTGAGTAGCACAAGCAACCAGGCTCTGCTGCTCCTCAGTCCACATGGAAGGACCACCTACTCTGGGGGAGGGTTTCCAAACACCATCAGTATTTCCCAGAAGCACCCTCTCAGTCCTCCCCAAGAGGCATTTCTCATACTTTATTCCAGTTATGATCAAGTCGACCATAGAACTTAACCATGGCAACTTCCCTTCATTCTATCATATCACGACCAACCAAAATCTCTTCCTATCTCTCTATCTAAACTTTCTTGGGATTTGTCATGCAAATTATTTTTCTATTTCCCTGCTATTTGTGTTATATCACTTCCATCATATTTACCCATTACTGATAACACCCAAATCTACAAGATTCCTGCCCTTATCTTAGTATGGCCAATCTGGCATAGAATCTTCCAATTTTCTGATAAGAAAATTCAACATCAATGCCAGCTATATCCCATGAGAGAGAATCCTTTGTGCAGCCCTTCCTGCAATGCCTCCTCAGCACCTCCACACTCTGGTAGGAAAGACGCATCCTGCGCTGGCCTCGGTGCCACACTTACTGAGAATCTGCTTCCCCCATAGAGGAAGCCTCCGTGTGGCAGGCAAGACCTTCCTGAGCTTGCTCTTGCCTCTCTGCCCAGTATAAACTGCTGTGTCTCTCAGCGCAGACCCCTTTCACCTCAGATTATTCCTAGACCTCATATTCTCCACATTTGGAAACTCTTCCCCTGAAAATCCACCTTCAGAAGAGCTCCTCATCTTCCAGAGAGTAAAAACTGAAAGTTCACCAGACAAGATTACATTGCATCCCAGCGTCTACTGGAGTCGACAAATGTCACTATTGCACTGTTTGTACCATGCCACAGTCCTTTGTAGATTGATTCCCCATCATCCCATGAGTCACCGCAGAAGGCAAGCCTGTTCACTTATGTCTGACGTCTATCAATCCCACCCCGGCATTATGGAGGCTCGGGAGCATCCCTGAAGGAATTAAACTGAAAAGGAGTATGCAAAAACCACATAAGACCAGGAGATTTAAAAGTCTTTGCTAAGAGACACAAAATGGTATTCACACATACCGAAAGCATACTGCTTACATGCTTTAAGTTCAATGCATTTTTTGAATGTAAAAATCTCTAGGAGGTATATGCTGTAGTCAGCCACACACCACTGGGGTGAACCTCCAAACCAGGCACAGCTATGGGAGGAAGTTACAGATCCAGTGGAAGTTCCACACGAAACTTTTCCCTGTGGCAAAAGAGGCTGGCCCCCTTTCACAGGTCCAAGCAGAGAGAGAGAGAGAGAGAGAGAGAGAGAGAGAGAGAGAGAGAGAGAGAAGCCATCACCAATACCACATATGCATACCAACAAAAGAGGGGATGAAGGAAGAGGAGAGATTTCCTTCCCCCTTGAGCCTCCTTATATCCTTCCCCCTACTGAGAGGGCCACCCATGCTGGCGGAAGGGTTTCCTCTGGAGGAGGCTGGATCAAAAGCTGTTTCTTCCCTCTCTTCCTCTGGTTAATATTTAATAAAATCAAAGACACATTTTAGACTGAAACATATAGGTCATGTATTAATTAATAATTGTGATACTTGCTGAGATATGTATTACTAAGTAACTTCATTGTAGTGCAAAATCTATAGAGCATATTTACACAAACCTAGGTGGTCTAAAGCACTCCACACCTAAGCTATATGCTAGAGTCCATTTTTGTTAGGCATGCTGCTACACTGAATACTACAGGCATCTAGAACAACATGGGAAGCATTTGTGTATCTAAAATACATAAATTAAACAGTAAACGTGGTACATGGTAGGCATTTCAGTTCTCTTAATCTTCTGGGACCTTCATCACATATGTGATTTACTACTGACTGAAACCTGTCACATGTGCGTGACTTCAGCGTGGTCTGGTTTTCATTCCCATGCAAAAACTTGACCTTGATCATCTTCATTTTCTTTTACAAGAATGGTCAGGTTTATGCTTATAGAACCAAAAAGACATGTTCAGAGAACCCCAAGCAAATGAGCCATCCCCAAGTCTCTTCCCTTTGACATTTCCACTGTTCCAGAAACTTCAGGGCCAAGTTTCTAAGAGGACCCTCCCTCTACCTGAACAGCAAGTGTTCTCTCTCGTCTATCTCATCTCCCCATGTCTTCCACAGAGCTGAGTGCGGGAAGGGTCATCAGCACTAGCTGATCTGCTATGTGTCAGGAAGAGAAGGTCCAGATTCCAGCCTTGGGTGGTGCTATCCCAAGGCATCTTGTGATGGTTCAGTTTTGTTGTTAATTTGAGCTGTTTAGTAATCTGTGGTAATCTTGGGTGGGTCTCTGAGGTTGCTTTCAGGAAGAATTAACTGAAGGAGGAGGTCCCTCCTCCAAAGTGAGCCCTTCCCCCAGAGTGGGCAGCCCTCTCAGTAGGAGACAGGATGCAAGAAAATTTGAGGTGAAGGAAATCTCTTCTCATCCTTCCCCCTGCCTGTTTTGCTGGTGTTTGTATGTGTTGCTGGTGATAACTTCTCTCTCTCTCTCTTTCTCTCTCTCTCTCTCTCTCTCTCTCTCTCTCTCTCTCTCTCTCTCTCTCTCTCTCTCTCTCGGATTGGACCTGTGAAAGGGAGCCAACCTCTTTCACCATTATAGAACTTTCCCTGGATCTGTAACTTCAATAAATCCCTTCCTCCCATAACCCTGCCTGGTTTTGAAGTTCATGCCAGTAGCATTTGGCTGACTACAACAGTTTTGGTAACAGGGAGTGTGATTATATTGCTGAGATGAATCTGACTGTGTGGATTTTGGTCTTCTGGAACTTGCATGCTGGAGGAATGGACATGGATTTGGTACTTGCAACTGAAGGTGCCTTCCAGAGACATCAGCCATGTTTTATGGACTATTCTGGTAAGAATTTGAAAATGCTAATTACAGAGAGAATTGCATTTGGAGGCTTGGCTTATAAACTTTCCAAAGGGATGGAGAGACTACAGAGAACTTGATTGGAACTGCGTTACTGGAATAAAGATACATTCTACTGCCCATATCCAGAGAGTTTGATCAAGTTTGAATTTAAGTAATGGACTGATGTGCTTGGCTAGTGATTTGAAACTGAGAATTATAAGATTTAAAGTTCAAAAAACTCAAAACAAGTTTAAAACTTACTGTCACTGAGACTGATTGCTAAAGATGATATTGTTGAAGAGATATTACCATGATTGAAAATGGCCTAACTACATTAAAACAATACCTGAGATGTTTTTACCGAGGAAGGACTGAATGATAGACTGAAAACTCCTTTGGAAGGAGATAGCTGAAACGAAGGAACCTGTTCTTTAAGGTCAAAATTCAGTCTCTGAATTAACAACATGGCTGTGTCCTGCACACCTGGTATTACTTTTGGAAGAATAAAACATGCGTATGTGGAGTGGGTCATGAAGTGCACATGGTTCCAGAGCCACTGCTGAGATGCAGTACGTGGAACAGGGCGTGAAGTCCCTGAAGGACAGTGAAGCCACTAGAAGATGGACCATGGATTGCAATGGAGACCTAAAGACATTTTGGATAAACCAGGACTGTGCAAGGGCGACCATGGAGCCCTTTTGGCTCCAGATGGAAGTTTTCCCCAACTACTCATCCAAACTAGAGGGATGGAGTTGGAAAACCAGAGAATCTCAGTCACTGGTTATGATACTGGACTTGAACTGCAGATGTTTGATATTTGCCTAATGGTTGTTGAGTTTACATTGGTCCAGTATCTCCTTGTTATGCCTTGTAGCAGTTGGATATGTTTACTGTGTCTCATAATATATTAAAACCATGTAACTTGTTTTGATTTTACAGAACTCACAGTTAAGGGACCTTGCCTTGTGTTGGGGGAGAGTATGCATTTCCGATTATATGTGGTAACCTATATTATGTTAGGCCGAATTGTGATCTTGTTACTATCTTCATCTGGAAATTAAGTACGATGAAGCAGATATAGTTTGATATCAAGTTGACAAGGGGTGGACTTGTGATGGTTAAGTTTTGTTGTCAACTTGAGCTGTTTAGCAACCTTCAGTAAGCTTGGGTGGGTCTTGGAATTTCAGAAAGAGAATTGGTTACCAGGGGTGACTGTTAATGTTTGACAGACACTCAATAGACTCTTCCACCGCCATGAGACTTAGAACTTTAGGAGAGACATGGAGACATCAGGTCTGAGAAGTAACTAGATTTTTCTTGAAAGATAGATACTGCACTGAATTATTAACCTGTCTACTGATATGTTCTCATGTGCACAGGTCCCAGAACTGGGAGAATACCCTGAAGTTGAAACATTCTCTTGTGAATTTACTGTCCATGAACCGTCTGCGATGAACAGAGAACAATGTTCCCTGAGATGAATCAACGCTACATGGAAGAGGAAAATATGGGAACACAGAAGGCAGACACTGGACCTTGAACTGGAAGACAGATAAGTCATGTCCTGTGGCTCTTTGACCTTGTACTGATTGGACTTTGTGTGTCTTGCATTTAATGGTTGAGGGGAGTGAGCATCCTCTGAGACCCACATCTCATAACAGCATAAATTGTTCTTTGTAGTATATTCCCATTTTAACTCCTGCAGGCCTTCCCCACAACCTTTCAATATTCAAGCCTGATTTCAGTGTACTCTGGACTCTCATTGAAAGGGCTTGTTTTACTTGGGATGGAGAGACAAAGGGGGCAGAAAAGCCACCCAAGGTGGCCAGAGTAGTGATTCTTTAGATTTTTACCAAGACAAGGATTTATGCCTACCCAAGACGATGGCCCTCAGAGCAACAGGAACCCTAGGGCCATGATGAGAAAATGAGCCAAAATCCCTAGAAAGTCTCAAAATACCCAAGCATCCGTTTGAGAGGCCAAGCACCTATGGGGAGTTAGAAGTCATGTTGCTTTACAAACTAAGGAAAATATGGTTTCATTTTGTACCCTGGAGTTGATGAGGGCTGGACATCCCAGTCCTCATTTTCAAGCATTTTTTTAGTGAAAATATTGATTATAGCTTTCCACTCAAGGTAACTACCAGACTGTAACAAATGCAGCCATCATTACACAGTTCTAAGTTCTTTGGTTGTGAAATATACAGCTTACTGTCTGGGGGAGAATCCTAGAGTGGGACACCTAACAGACCCATTGTAGAGACTAGACCTTTTCCGTTTGCTAATCTTGCCCATTTATGAATTTACCATGAGGTGTGTGTGTGTGTGTGTGTGTGTGTGCAAATGTGTGCACGATTCATGCCGAAAGTGATGTAGGATAGAATATACTATGTTTATGAACTGTGTAACCTTTTGGCAGTTATACACCTAAACAATGAAAAGTTCCTTTAAAATGTTTAAAGCCTGAAATTTAGTTGACAAAAAAAAATAATAACAAAAGAAAAGCAGCATAAATACTTGAAGTTATTACCAAGAACATGCTGTACTTATCAATTTATGCAAAAAGGCCAGCTCCCTCAAAACAACTCATTAAAGTTGGGAACTGGACTTTTACGGATCATTATTTCTGGAAGACCAATCCTAGAAGTCACTGACTAATTTGGCTAATTGGATGAGAAAAAAAAGTGTACAAAATGTTTCCTCAACATATAAATTAATTTGCTATTATTTTCAGGGCTACTTTTTTTAAGAAACTAATTGCATTGATTTGTAGTTCCAAACAAATAAAAAACATCCTAAGAGGAAAGGCATTTATAAAGGGCAATTCTCAAAGAAAATAAAGATAAAGAAAGTCAACAGTGCCATAAAACCTAAAATATTATTCTTTTGACAACCTGTTTTACGATACTAAAATCACTTAAAACTCACTGGAAATGCCATCTTGTACACTCTGAGGAACTGAGAACTGCATGTCTCAGATAATTGTCAATATGACATAGAGCTTTCTCTATTCTGTGAGGCAGCCCCCCAACTGACTAATGATCTGAGCTCAAAAGTGTCTTTTGAAGTTAATTGCTTAGAACTTGAGCCAGCTCACTGGGGGGAATTAACCCAGAAGGCTCCATTTGTGGGTTTTCCAAGGCCACTAACAAAATCCTACAGACAGAGACTTAACCAACATAGGTGCATTGTCTCGTGGTACTTGAGGTAAAGGCTGGGAGAAATGATCACACTGGAAGCTCTTTCCAAGGGCTGTAAGGAATAGACCCCCCTACACCTCCCAAATAGTTTCCGGGTTTGCCTGACCATCTTGGGCATTTGAATTGTCTTTGTCAACACCTGGTGTTTTCCTTGAGGATTTGTCTGATTGGTGCACAAATGTCCCTTCTGTATAAGGACACCAGTCATATTAGCTGAGGAGATGATATCACTCCAGTTTGACCTAATATTAACCTTA
Organism: Zapus hudsonius; assembly: GCA_004024765.1. Lineage (NCBI taxonomy): Eukaryota > Metazoa > Chordata > Mammalia > Rodentia > Dipodidae > Zapus > Zapus hudsonius. Next base: position 12,410 of record PVHP010028714.1, on the reverse strand, counting down.
ATTACATCTGCAAAGGCCCTAATCTACAAAAAAAAAGGAACAATCTGAGACACTGGGGGTGATGATTTCACCATGGGGATTTTGAGACAACAGAATCAAATGTCAAACACTCCTGAGTTTTCGGAGCATGTGCCCCTCCAACAGGACTGCTTCTCCAAGCCATGGACCATGGTCTCTCATTCACCCTCTGCGCCTGTAATGGGGAAAGGAGCCAGGGCCGAGTCCTCCACATCAGCAAACTGTGAACCCTTCATCTACCTGAGCCGAGGCAGGGGATTGTGGTGCAGAGCTGGTGACATGCCACAGGCACCTGGTGCTACAGCAGGGCTTCTCAAACTTGGGGTACATCATTATCCCCTTGATGCTGATGGAGTGAACGGCAGGTGGTTGGACGATAGCCTTGAATTTCCAACTTATGCGTAGTCTGGGCCTTGGGGTTTGCATCTCTAGCCAGATCCCATGCAAGAATGATGCCACTGCTCTAAAGGATACAGGACAGGAGACATTTTGCCTCCAACTCAAAGAAAATGCCTACGAAAGAGATAAATGGCCTTCCCAGGAAACACCTTGATGGAAAGAGGGTCCATAGTGTGTTGAACCACTGGTCTCCAAAAAGCAAATCTGCAATTATTTGGGAAAAGAGGAGATTGCATGTGTAACTAAATTAAGGAATTCAAGATGAAACCATCCTGGACTAATGGACTGACTCATGTCCTTATAAACTACAGGACAAGAAAATTCTTAGATACAGAAGCTAAGCTATATGAACAGTTACAAGGTGATGGGTCTCAGACCAGCAAAGCTGGGAGCCACTGAAGGACTCTGTCCTTGGGTCCCTGGGGGAAGCGTGGCCCTGCCAATGTCTCATCTTAGTTTCTCAGACTAGGAGAGAATATAGTCCTATTGTTTGATACCTTCCAGCCTACAGGGACTTGTTATGGAAGCTTTAAAATGCTACAGCAAAGGTGCTCCTTGACAGCTGATTATATAAACTTAAGTAATCCAGGGCTTTTCTCTTAATCTTTTTCCAGAGATGGATAAATCACAAATTAATATCAGTCTGCCTTCTTTTTTTTTTCTCCTCAAAGAATACATACTTCAGGAGCTGGAAAGATAGCCTAATGATTAAGGCTCTTGTCTGCAAAGTCTAATGACCTGGGTTTCATTGCCCAGTACCCAGTTAAAGCCAGATGCACAAAGTAGAGCATCCATCTAGAGTTTTCTTCAATGGTTCGAGGCCCTAGAGCGCCCATTCTCTCTCCTCCCCTCTTTACTCTCTGCTTGCAAATAAGTAAATTAAAAGTATTTTAAAAGAGAATACATGTTTCAAATGGAATATTAAACCATGTAGAAAACTTGTGAAATTTTTTAAAAAGTAAACTATGCTTCACAGAAAAGTAATTGTACTTATTGAATAAATTATGTCCTTAAAATTTTATTTTAAGTGCGAGAAAGACACTGAGAGGGGGAAGGCTGCTGCAGCTCGCAAATTGACTGTTTGCACCCCACAGGATGCCTGGCACATGCCCTCCTCTCTCCACAGGTAAACCAGGGCTACGAGGGTGCTGGCAAGCCATGTGAACTCAGCTCACCATTGAACGTGACCACAGAGGTCAGGAGCATTGTAGCAGCTGCAGTCAACAGGGACTTTAGAGCCTTTGACTTCTGACCAAGGGGGTTGTTTCTGGGCCCACTGTTTGCTGTCAGCTCTGGGTGTAGCCAGGAACAACAGACAAAGGAAGGCAGGGAACAAGATCCTCGCCTTGTGACATCTACCACCCCCACCAGGTCCCAGGAAGCATTAGAGAGGAAGTGCCAGGTTAAATGTTAGTGCTGCTCTCACTGTTGGGCTGACCACCTCCTCCAGGGAGATAGAGGTAGACACTGAGGATATTCAAAACTCATTTGAATGTAGTAGAAAATGAGAAGCTACAGAGGTCTCAGCACTAAAGAAGACTCACACCATGCCTTCTAAGGCTCAGAGAACATTGCGGGAGAAGGGGTGGAAATGATGTAAGAGCCACAGAAAGGGAAGTACACTAGCAGACATTGACCTCTCCACAGGAACTGCCGGGTGCAACTGTGACCCCCACAGTGACGACCAATACCTAATGAAGAGGGCCCTCGGAGGAAGGGGCGGGGAGGGGCAGAAGAGGATAACCCAGTGGGAATATGACTGTAATTGAAGTTCCAAACAACTTTTTTTAAAGAAGGGGGGAAAGAATCTAATCTTGAGCCAGAGCGTCACTTGTCATTAAATAGGGCCATCGAGAGGCAACCCATCGAGAGGCTGCCTCCTCTCTTAAAAGTCAGGGGTTAGGTAGATCTCAAAAACGAGACATTTGTAACCAGGCAAGTCCTATGTCATTCTTGTGATTTAATCTAGAAATATGAATTTGTCTCCAGAGGACATTTGAGGATAATCACCAACTCACCATGTTAAAATAATGTCAGCACAAGTTTAAGTCATCATTGGCAAAGGTAAGAGAAGCAGCACCGTGGGAACAGGTCCCTGGTCCATCTCTCAAGGATACTCGTGGACATGGGGTAGGCAACAGGGTTGCTGGGAACGTTACAAAAGTCCATTCTTAAGACGGTCACATTATCAGAAACTGTAATTCTCTCTGTCAACCAGAGAGTCTTAATAAAACCAAAGGACAGAGTTTCAGTCCACAGGAAGTGGAACACAGAAGGGTCAGCAGAACCTTGGAGAAGTGCAACCAGAGGAGGAACTTTCCAGTCTCACAAGACCAGTAGTTCGTCCACTACACAGCCTGTCACCTCATTTGTGTGCCTCAAGAAGTGGATATGTGTTCAGTCACATATAGCATATATATGGCACAGATTTGTGAATATATCATTCATATCATATATATTAATCTAACAATATTAATATCACATATATATGTATATGAGATGCAGACTTTAATGTCATGTATCATGCTATCTCATGCATTTATTACTTAGATATATTTATATCTTATTACTTAGATATATTTATATATATATTTATATCTTTATTACTTAGGTATATTTATATCTTTGGATGTCACTCCAGAGTGCAGATCTTGTTATCTACAATGAATCCTTTTATGCACCTTTCTAGATGATGGAAAACTCTGCAGAGTGAGGTAAGGAGGGTGCCTGTAGCCGTATGTGAGGCTCGTTTTAGCCTGAGTGTAACAGGACTCTATTCTGTGCCCATAAATAGGGACAAAGGTCCATAGCACGCGAGTGACCGCTTGGAGGGTCCTGAGCCCCTCCATGGTTATTCAGAGCAGTCAGCTGGCTCGTTCTGAACTTTCTCCAACCCTTCATCAGCCAAGTCACATGGGATGTCTCTCACTGCCGAGATGGGACCTTTCCCTCCAGGAATAGTGGGACATAGGGAACAGGGAAAGAGAGGCAAAAAATAAGCTGGAGCCTGCCCCCCACCCTCGGGAGCACCAGCTAGACTTGTCCAAATACTCTCCAGTGAGTGGGGAACAGGTCCGAGACCACTGCCCCAACATGAACTGTTCATGTCTAGGTCAAAATTCTAAGTGAAAAATTAAAAATACAGAAATGTTAAGAGTTCTTTCCCCTGGAGCTCTATAACTGAGCTCTGCTTGGTTCTCTTGTGCATAATTTCTCCAAGTAATTAAAATTGATGGCATAGTATATAGCTTGCAGTCTCAGTGATGGAGAGGGCTTATGTGCCTCCTGTTTAGTGAGTGCTCTCAGGTTTCTTGGCACTGAAGAAACTCAATTTACTAAAACCAGCAGAAACTGCTTAGATGATAAACCTCCTGAAACATTTTCCCTTGGAAACATTTGTATTGTACTGTAGCAGGGTTGGAGAGTCCCCATTAAAAATATATCAACACCCTCATAAACACCATTTTCTCCGTGCAATTTATTCTGGGGAAGAGCATCCAAACCAAGATTTGTTGACAATCAATTTTGCTTCTCTGTGTGATGCACTGAGAGAGTATCTGTTTCTCAATAATGGAAGGTTCAAGCACAAAGCAGTATTCTCTTACCAGGTGTGGTGACACTATTAAGCTGCCAGGCTTCTCTTTGGTGGAGACATATCTTCACATCAGTCATTAACGCAAAGCCTGAACCATAGCAAGGACACGCTCCTCTGTGTGCATCAGCATTGGCCAGCAGACTTGACTTCAAATGGAAAGGCTCCCCCTCAGGTATGCCATGTGCCCTGTTTTCTGTGACTAGATAGATGTGTGAAAGAATCACTCAGATGTGGATGAGGGGGTTCCCTCTACGTCATTTTTCATCTGCAAAAAAATAACAGCATAGGCATGGCACCCCTCAGTAACAACACACTTGGGACAGGAGAACCGGGCTGAGTACTAGGATATCCAGGATCCCTTGCCACAAGGGCTAATCCAGACAGCCCACGGAGGAGGATATCCAACTGATCAGGGATGGGGAAGGGGGGAATTGGGGAATTCGGGATAACAACGCATTGTTTGCCCACTAAATAATGTAACTCATTATGGACAATAAATATATATTTTTAAAAAATAACGGCATAAAACATGCGAGCTTCACAGCTTGCATAACCAGCAATGCAGGTCTTTGATGTGGACTTATTTTGAGTTCTTTAAAGTTACTGGAGTCGACTACTGACTCCAAGTTTTTATCTTCCGACATGTTCCCGTCTCCCACCTCTGCCTAACAGAACCACTTAGAAAGAGTGTCTTCTAGAAGATGTGTTTGAGGCTCAGCGCATCCTCTTGCGAAAGAAGTAATGTAACTCAAGTTGAGTCAATCTGAGAAAATCCTGCCTGTAGCCATAGTGATTACCTCAGGGAAAGACAGATGACTAAATATTCAACTAGCGCATTTTATCAAATGCAATTCAAGTTTTGAACTCTTGTAAGATGTCACATGAACTATCGGATGGGAAACTGGGAGGGGAACAACCTTAAATTTAAAAATCATCACTTTTATGGCACATATGCTAGAGTAATTTCTAGAATAATGAAGTTTCACAGCTGTAATTCAAGCTAGGTTCTAGTCTATTGGTTTAACTGCAGCATATCTAAAATTTAGAAGTTTTTATAGAGTTCAATTCCACATGATGATGGGTAAAAACCTTGGAGAAAATTCAATTATAGCAGAGGAGAGTTTGATTTATTTTTTATTATTCCATTTTTCTTATTCCTTAAAATGGGCTTACCTTAGGAGACCTGCTAGATAAATAGCCGCTTCTAAATTTCTAATCTAATCTAAATTTCTAACCAGCGTCTACAAAATTGGAACAGATTACTAATCCCAATATGCTCGGGAGACATGTAGAATACGCACGATAGTACAGGGCGATTAAAGAAATAAGAATGTTGGGGGAGACTAGCAGAGACTTGGCAACCCTCAGTAACAACACACTTGGGTCATGAGAACCTGGCTGAAGACTGGGCTATCCATGGTCCCCTACCACAAAGACTGATCCAGATGGTCCATGGAGGAGGATATCCAGCTGACTGGGGAATGGGGAAGGGGGGCAATGGGGAATTGGGGATAACAACTCATGGTTGGCCCACTAAACAATGCAACTCATTATGAACAATAAAGAAAAAAAAGAAATAAGAATGTTATTCTGTGTGAGAGCACTTGCTCAGTGGATACCTCCCAGTCCTGACATTGTTTGAGCACCACATGGTGAAGTAATTACATAAATTCCTAGTAACACATAGAGTATCAGAAAGAAGGTAGTGATGAGGTCTACAGGGCTCGCCTTCATGTGAACGAAATGCCAAAAAGAACTTACAAAGGAGAAACCTCTAGGCAGCTGGGCCACCCTGGCAAGCAATCTCCAATTCTGGCAGGTGTTTTATCCTCAAAAGGATAAATAAGGTCACCAGCTGCAATAGTGAATTAACTCCCATGTCCTCCACACTCTCCACTTAACAAAGGCCATTCTTTCTTTCAGGCTATAGGAAGAGGGATGAAGTGTGAGTATGCTAAGGGGTAGCGATCATTTAATCCAAATAGCTGTTTAGTCTGAGAAAATAGGATCCAAAGAAATTCAGTAGCTCACCCCAAATCAGACAGCTTCTAGATCCCTATCCCAGGCAGGCCCACTGCCCCAGGGCCATGAGCCTTCAATCCAGGCTGGGCACCGTGGTCTGGACCTTTTCTCCTCCGGGAAGAGATCTTCAGCTACCTCAGTGGGCAGGATTAACAAAAGGGCTGAACCACCATATCAGAAGGTTGACAGCTCTCAGGCCTATTTGCACTCAATTAAGGAAATCTTTATTTGCAGTTTTCCTGTGAGAAGCAAGTTCAAGTGCACCACCTTTATTAATGCCAGTCTTGGAGCTTCTGTATGCAGTGCCCTGTCAATATACATGCATTATTCATCACACTTGTTTGCAAGGGGGGGTGGAAAGGAAGCAGGGCTGCTGCAGCCGTGCAGACAGTTTGCATCTGTGACACCCTGAGGCCCTGCAGCAAATATCTAAGGCCTGAACTATAGTCTTGTCATTTCCACAGTGAGACTTTCCAAATCAAATGTTAGGAAAGGATGCTGCTACAGGTAGGTTGCACAAAGCCTATTTGCTTAGCCAATTAGCAGAGCCAACTTTTCTTCTTCGAGTTAGGATTTAAGCAGGAAAATGCATGTCCATGCAAATTAGCATTGTGCCAAGGGCCCCAATTTATTTCAAAAGCATGAAGGTTCCAGGAATTTTGGCAAACGTTAGAAATTCTCTTCAAGAAAATCATTTGGCTGCTATTGTACTGTGTGGTGTTCTGTTCTCTGTGCATGCGCATTTTGGTGTATTCTTAAGGCTCCTCATCAGGTTTGTTATTTTCCTATATATCTAAAGAGATTTGCAGGGCTGGGGAGATGGCTCAGCGGTTAAGGCACTTGCCCGAGGTCCCATATAAGCCACACCCACAAGTTGGTGGCCCTGGTGTTCTCTCTCTCTCTCCTCTCTCTCTCTCTCTCTCTCTCTCTCTCTCTCTCTCTCTCTCTCTCTCTCTCTGTATCTCTCTGCTTGAAAATGAATAAATAAAATATAAAAAAGAATACTTTAAAAAAAGAGATTTGCAAAGTAAATCAGATGTGTTTTATATTTTTAATGATAATTTGGGTTTTTCTCACAAATAATGTATCTTAGATCAATTTTTAAAACATACAAACATGCTCTAAGTAGATATTGTGGTAATTTAGAGAAGAGAATAATTAGAACAGAAACATGCTGGATTCCATTAAAATTGAATATTTGAAGTCTGCTAGATCCCACGAAATATCCCCAGCAGAATGCTAATGGACAGAGCAGTAGAGAAGGGTCAATCACGGACATGGCCACACCTAATCTATTGGCTCCTCAGTTGCCAGGGTACAGATTGAAATCAAGGTGTCTTTAACTGCAGATGGCATTATTTCTCCTTGCTCTGCATTAGGTCAATATCTTAACAATGTGACTCTGACAGGGAGAAATGAGCTCTTCGGTCCTTGACTCTGCATATCAGACCCTCTTCCTTGAATATACTTGGCTACCACTGAATTTTAGTATACTAGGATCAAGATATGGAGAAGTTTGACTTCATCAACCCTAAATTGTATTTGAAAATGCCTTAATTTATCAAATGCTGAAATAGGAAGAGAACCTGGTGATCATGAGAAGAAGACATTGACAGCCTCTCAGTCTCCTCACCCTACTTAATAGAGTTTGAGAAAGGCAGTATTAAGTGTTGAGATTTGTGTTGTTCATGAATCCAAATCACAGAAAGTTGCAAGTTTTGTTGCTGACCCAGTAAGTACCCAGTAAACCAGATTAATAAACTACATGTCTTTATTAAAACCTGCTGAGAGTTACCATTCCCGAAAGGCTGAACAAATAAGATTGAGATCAGTACACACTGCTCTGAGGATAGTACCCACTGCTGAGACTATATAGTGAGTTCCAGGTCAGTCTGGGCTAGAGCGAGAATCTACCTCAAAAATACAAAAAAAAAGTGCTCCAGTCTCTTTTGCCATTATTGTTGTCTTTTTTAAATTTTTATTGTGAACTTGATGATATGAACATATTGCGTTGTGGTCAGATTCCCATCAAATTACACTTTACTTTTTTATTTATTTTAAATCACGGAGACAGAGAGAGAGAATAGCAGTGTCAGGGTGTCCTGCCTTTGAAATGAACTCCAGACACATGTGCCACCTTGTGCACCTGATTTTACGTAGGTACGCGGGAATCAAAGCTGGGCCTTCAAGCTTTGCAAACAAGCGCCTTTAACTGCTGAGCCACCTCTCCAGCCCCCAGATTATGTTTTGATGTTTGCTCATCTGTGTTCCCTGAGGCTCTCCTTGTAGGGTTATTGGTATTCACCATGAGATCATGAATGTGCCAGTCAGTCTCTGGGGGGAACAGTGCCTCAGATTACACCTTGGCACCTTCCACAACATTCCCTGAGCCTTAGAGGGTGTGTTACAGGCCTGTTCAGTGCTGAGCTCTCAGCAGCATCTGATTTCTGCCTTGAAGAGTCATCCTTCTCTGCATCTATTGCTGTCTCCCTAGAAGAGGTTCTCAGACCAGCAGTGAGAGCAGCACTCGTATTGGATTTTGTTCAGGCTTTGTTTTGGTTGCATTTTAGGTCAGAAAATTCATGCCTCCTATTGTACTAAGTAAAGTAAGAGACACAGAAAGAAAAGCACCGCATGATCGCACATAAATGCAGAATGATTAAAAGTCACAGAGAATGAAACAGTGCCTTACCAGGAGGAAATGGTGAGAGGAAAGTCAAGTACGCAGGCAGGGTGAGCCCATCACATGATCTAATGTAAGACAGCAGTCATAAGCCTGTATGACACTCGGGATTTTTGCTAAACAAATAGATTACAACTGCTCTTGTCACTGGGGGATGGGTAACTGTGAGATAATGGATATGTTAATCTGTCTATTATCACGATTTTACTCTACATGTATCTTACAACATCAACTTGCATACCTTATATGTATATAAAAATTACCAAAATATGTAAATAAAAATTGTAAGAAAAAAAGAGAGTCTCAAAACACACCCAACCTTTGTCTCTCTGATGATTTTGAGAGACAACATGGAGGCTTACCATGTTCTGAGAAGTCAGGATGATTTGATCCAATTGCGAAGCCATGTTAGCAACTCAGCTGAGCTTCATCAGAAAAGAAGTCAGAATCGCCCTAAAAAATATTAGAATGCAAGAGCCCCCAGAAACCAACGAATCTCGACACAAAACCTAAAAAGTCCTAAGCTCACAACACAAAAGCAGCCTTAATACTCACCCACCACGACTCAGGGAACTGAGCGGAAGCGGGGGCGGAAAGATTGTGAGAGCCATGTTGGGGGAGACTATCAGAGACTTGGCACCCCTCAGTAACAACACACTTGGGTCATGAGAACCCGGCTGAAGAATGAGCTATCCATGGTCCCCTACCACAAAGACTGATCCAGATGGCCCACGGAGGAGGATATCCAGCTGACTGGGGATGGGGAAGAGGGGCAATGGGGAATTGGGGATAACAACTCATGGTTGGCCCACTAAACAATGGAACTCATTATGGACAATAAAGAGAAAAAAAATTAAGTACAAAGAAAATAAAAAGGATGCAAGAGCCCCAAGATGTTGTTGAGCGTCTCCATGAAGTGTGAAGAACATACAGATACCTGAGCTACTGTATATACGTCACTGTCATCCACGCAGGCACAACAGCCCTAAGTCATTTCCCATAGGACAGCTGGATGGTGAGAAGAAGAAAATATGCCAACATGGAACATGGAATGCAAGCTGCTTCCAGCAAGAGCAGGAGGAAGGCTTTCCTCGTGTCTTGGCTACAAGCATCACTAAAGTCCTCTTAGGAGGAAGGACAATTGGGACTTTCCAAAATGGACTCTAGTTGTCAGAAGAGAATATGCGTATGTCTCTTGGGACCTTATGCCTTTGAGAGGTGAGGGGCAGCCCGGAGACCCAGGGAAAGCTGACCTTCCTGGAACAGACCCACTGAAGAGGAGCAACCCTTGTGCTGAGCTAGATCATGTGTGGGTTAGGCCACCCTTAGTTACATTGGCTACTTTGTGAATTCCTGAGACAGCAAGAGCAGGAAAGAAGGGAAGGAATAAGGTAGAAGAAAGGGCGTGGAGTGCTGTCATTGGTGGGATGCAGAGGGCAAGAGGCCCTTCTTCTGATGAGATAAGGGCAGCATCCTCAAGGTGCAGGAAATAGACCCGTCCCTGTCACAGTTCTGTCTGGGGGTCGCAAGTCTTTACAGCCTGGCTCCTTCCTTCACACATCCATGCTTTCAACAAAAATTTGAATGTCAAGTAGCTGTAGATATTGTAAAAATAAAACACCAAGAAGATGGGCTGTGACCCTGAAGAGCCCACAGCCCAATGGGAACGTGCTCACATGTTTAAAATTAGTAGAACTGGAGAAAGGAATGATGGGAGCTTCTCTACCTCCTCCTCCCCTCCAGTATCTGTCCCAGCCTTCCATATTGTGCTCACCAAGAGGCATTCACTGCTCATTAGTTTTTCAAGAATTAGCTCACCTTTGGGAACCTTAATCTTGTTTGTGCTTCCAAACTCTTACACCTGAGGCCCATAATCAAGTGGCATAATGTCAAGCTGCTGCCTAAATTAAGGTCTCTCTTCTCATTCCATTCTGCCACAAAATCAGTAATTATAATCAAAGAAACAATTACCTTTGTTTAGCAAGATCTGCTTTTAATTAACCTGTCCCTATGTCTTCTCCCCACTGAAACGTCCCCATGAAGAGTACAACTAATGAGTCCTTCTGCTCATACATTGAAGAACAGTCGGTAAGCAGGTGGCCTAAAGGCCCCATTGTTCCCACTTTCTCACAACTCCAGACCTGGAGAAGGTCAAGGCTACATGTGAGCTAACAGAGTCTGAGGTTGCTCCAAACAAAAGAGCTTGTCTGGAAGATGAGAGAAAAGAGAGGCTGACCTGAAAGGTGAAATCAGGTTCTGTGGAAGGTCTAAGGCTATTTTCTGGCTTGATATTAAAGCCTCATGCCAGCATCATAAGGTGATGATGTAAAATTTCCCCTGATCTGTTATCTTGTTCCCATTATTAGAACCTATCTGTGCCAAAGACTTCTTCCTGGAGAGTCATACATGGTCCCAAGGCTGCTAGATGATTTTAAGTTTGAACAGAAAAAAGAAATATCACCATCAATCCTTCAAACAAAAGCAACCACATTGTACACATGAACAAAGGATGTGAACAAGTTTTTCTTCAAAGACAACATGTCAGTGGCCAATGAGTATGTGGGGAAACACTCAGTGTCTCTTACTATTTGACAAATGTTGATCAAAACTGTGGGACTTCACTTCACAGTCTATTGGCATAGCTCCAATCAAAATGCAGAAAATAAAAAGTGCTGGGAAGAATGTGGGGAAGCTGGAACCCTGGGCTCTGTTGATGGAGAGGTAAAATGCTGGAGACACGATGGGGAAAGTAAGATTGCTCCTCAGAAAGTTAAAAGTAGAATTGCAGGACTGCAGAGATGGCTCAGCGATTAAGGCATTTGCTTGCAAAGCCTAATGATCCAGGATCGATTCCCCAGTACTCACATAAAGCCAGATGCACAAAATGGCACATTTGTCTGGAGTTCATTTGCAGTGGCTGGAGGCCCTGGTGTGCCCATTCTCTCTCTCTCTCTCTCTCTCTCTCTCTCTCTCTCTCTCTCTCTCTCTCTCTCTCTCGCTCTCTCTCGCTCTCTCTCTCGCTCTCTCGCTCTCTCTCGCTCTCTCTCATAAATAAATAAATATTTTTAATAAGAAGGGAATTCTGAACCTGCAGGACATGATACTAAGTGAAATCAGCTATCTCAAAAAGACACAATAGGATTTGGCTTAAATGAGGTGCCTTAAGTAGTCTAATTCATAGATACGAAAATATCGTGGTAATTGACAGTGGCTAGAGAAATCCTCCCCCAACAGAGAATGATCCTCACCAGAATGCCAGGTGGACTGGGGTTGAGAAACCCGAGACTCCAGAGAAATGAAGACAACTTTCCCACTTGGTTTCCTTATTAAAATGCTAAAGGGGGGCTGGAGAGATGGCTTAATGGTTAAGGCACTTGCCTCCAGTGCCTAAGGCCCTGGGTTCGATTCCCCAGGACCCACATAAGCCAGACCCACAAGGTGGTGGCCCTGGTGTGCTCTCTCTCTCTCTCTCTCTCTCTCTCTCTATATATATATATATATATATATATATATATATATATATATACATATATATATATATGTATGTATCTCTCTGCTTGAAAATGAATAAATAAAATACTTAAACTGCTAAAGGGGTCATGTAAATTAGCTATGTTAAGAAGGGTTGGCCTCTACTGGAGGGACAGCCATTCCCAAGAGAGACCTCACCGCTGTCACCAGCTCCCACACCTG
>PVHP010028713.1:0-22907 GCA_004024765.1 Zapus hudsonius | reverse complement strand
GGAGGGGAAGGAGTCTAGGTATGTAGGAAGCTGAACTTGAGGAATGTTATAGAGGTGAACCTTGTAGATCACAGAAGACAGGGAAGAAGTGTCGATGTAGAAGCTACATTGTAGGCACTAACACATTGCGAAAGCCTGGCAAAGAACTTGTCTGGAAGGCAAGCTGATGAGTGGAGTTTGGGACCTTCTGAGTTTCAAGATCTTAGTGCCCTGCAGTGGAGGACAGCTTGTAGACTTCCTGTCAGCAGTTTGGAATATAACACTGAAACTCAAAAGTCCAGGTCAGAGCTACGGTGCAGAGAGCACGCATCTCTGGCTAACAGCTTGATGTCAATCAAGAGACAGGCGCTTAATGCTGGAAAGGAAACTGCAGGAATGAGGCCAGGCTGCCGAGAAGTTCACAACAACAACAGTAGCAACAACCCATCCTGAGCTGGGTGTGGCGATGCGCCAGAGTGCCAGCTCTGGGGAGGCTGAGGTGAGAGCACGCCTGGTTCCCAAGAGCTGGATGCTCTCCTGAGTAGCGTAGCAAGACACTGTCTGGGTAACAACACTGCTGATGACTTTAGAGCAAATCCCGTCCTGGACTTGACACTGGGGGACCGCTGAGCACAAGGCAGGGATTGTGGAGACCTGGATGAAAGTCAGTGAGTGGAAGAGCAAACTCAGGGACATATTGGGGCAGAAGGCTCCTGCCGCTGGGTGACCCCAAGGGGAGTCACAGGATATGTCATTGCTTCATCACCACAACTTCTGCAGAGTCCTGGACTCACGGCCTCTGAGAAGAATGAGGACATCTGCAGTCACTGCAGCTAAAATGATTCCAGAAGCTAACTCAGTATCTTTAGTGGATTTTTCCTTTCAGCAATCATAGTCAATAAACTTCGTGCTTCATAAACCAGACCCACAAAGTGGTGGCCCTGGTGTTCTCTCTCTCTCTCTCTCTCTCTCTCTCTCTCTCTCTCTCTCTCTTCTCTCTCTCTCTCTCTGTAGCTCTCTGCTTGAAAATTAATAAATAAAATATTAAAAAATAAAATAAAATAAACTTCGTGCTTAAAACATGCTTATTTTACTTAATAAATGAGGACCTGTGCTTTGCTACGTTTATCCACCCATGAATTCCAGTTGAAGTTAGAAAAAAGTACTAATTTGATTTGTAAATATATTTGTTGTATGGGAAGTAACATGTTTCTTCTGTGTATTGTACCTACAGGGAACATTGCTGTTGTCCCAATTATCAAAACCATTGGTTTAGGTCTTGGAATCCTAATCTGGGGATCCTTTAATGCTTTAACTGGCTGGGCCAGCTCAAGGTAACACGATACAAGTTGTTTCAACTAAGATTCCCTGTACCCCATATTCAACGTAAGACTAGTGCTTCAGCCCACTGAGAGGGATAACACGAGTCTAAATCTCTGAGGTAATGTCTGGAAACACACACACACACACACATACACAGCACACACACACACACACACACACACACACACACATATGCTGGAGAGATTTCTCAGTGGTTAAAAGCACTTGCTTTCAAAGCCTGATGACCCTGGTTCAACTCCTCAGTACCCATGTAAAGCCAGATGTCCAAGATGGCACATGCATCTGGAGTTCTTCTGCAGTGTGACAGGAGGTCCTGGCACACCAATCTTGTTCTCATATTTTATCTCTCTCTCCTTGCAAATAAATATTAAAATTGAACATATAAATAAAAATGTGCCATGTTTAGTTACTCATTAGCTGAAGCTCTTAAGTGATCTAGATATTTGATCAAGATAGAACAAAACATTTAAAAAGTACAGAATTCTCTGGAAAACAAGAAGGATGAGAGGAAGGAAGTCAGTGTCTGATTTTCTTTCCTGCTTCATGATAATGAGAGCAACAGGTGTGTGTCACGCTCATCCCATTTCCACAGTTACTTGAGGTAAGAACTCTGTTGTGAGAGATTGTGTTGGGCTGGAGAGATGGCTTAGTGGTTAAGGTGTTTGCCTGCAAAGCAGAGAGACTCGAGTTTGATTCCCCAGTACCCACATAAAGCCAGATGCACAAGGTGGCACATGTGTCTGGAGTTTGTTTGCAATGGCTGGAGGCGCTGGCACACCCATTCTCTCTGTGTGTCTGCCTCTTTCTGTCTTTCACTCTATCTGAAATAAATACATAAATAAATAAAATATTTTTAAAAGGAGAGATTGTGTTGATGAAGGGCACAATGATATAGTAAGACTGATTTCAATGGAGTCGTCTGGTTCTCAATTCCATACTCTTCCTCAGAGCAGGCTCCCTGCCATTTTTTTTCAAAGTTTTATCATTTATTTGCAAGGAGAGAAAGAAAGAGGAGGGGGGAGAATGGGCACACCAAGGCCTCTTGCCATTGCAAATGCCCTCAGGATGCATGTTCCACTCAGTACATCTACTGTGGAATTGAACCCAGGCTGGCAGGCTTTGTAAGCAATCACCTGGAACTATTGAACCATCACCCCATCCTGGAATATGAAGAACTTAAATGCCAAAAAATAGGAATTTTTAACCAACAATTTATTTTAATATGATTTCAAACATACTAGAAAGGCTTGGGGAAGTAGCTCATTGGTAGACCAGTTTTCCAGCAGGTGCATGGCCCTGTTTCGTCCCCAGCACTGCAAAAGACATTTACAAAAAATAAGAAATGACGTCTAAATTGGAGCAAATTAATTAGTATTCAGTCACCCATTCAAGTCATTATTTTCCTCTGTCTTAATGTAAGAGACATAATGAAAGACAATCGCATATGCTCACCCATTTAATTTTTGTTTAAAAAAAGTCAGATCAGTACAATTATTTAGCTTCACTGTTTCTCAGGGAGGGCCTTGCTGTATAATCCAGAGCGGCCTTGACCCCTGAACCTCTGCCTTAGCCTTCCAGCCTCCCAAGTGCTGCGATTACAGGCATGTGCCTCTGTTTTCCTCACTGTTAACATGGAAATCTGAGGCATAGCATAGAAAGTAACCTATTCACTAGAGGTAACACATATGAGAGCTAATATTTGAACCCAAGTCCATGTTCTTAACCTTCCTGGAAACACTTCAACAATATCTAAACTTACCATGTCCTTCTGACTTCCCAGGTTTGGCTGGTTTGGCATGGATGCCGAGGACGTATCAAACCCGCTGCTCAATTACCTGGGAGCCGGGCTGTCGGTCATCAGGTACGCCGTGTTTCTGATGGCTTAGCTGTTCTGCACATTTAGAGTGCTTTTGAGAAATCCTGCATTTTTAAAAACTATATTTTATATAACCTATGTCATTTCCCCAAATGACATTTTTTTTTGAGGTAGGGTCTCAGGGTGACCTGGAATTCACTATATAGTCTTGGGGTAGCCTCGAACTCTCAGCAATCCTCCTGAGAGCTAGAATTAAAGGTATCCATCGCCTTACCTGGCTGAGATTCTTAACTGACCATGGCAGACCTTTCGTAGAGGACAGCACGTACGAGATCAGTGTCAGGAGCCCTGGCTTTAGCTCTGAGACAATGGAAAAATCATTTCACTGCTCTGGTTTCCTAACCCACAATATACAGAATATCATAATCTATAACTCAGAAATGAGAATCAGGGAATAAGGAAACAGTCTGGAAAAAAAAGCACGCTGAACAAGCAAGTGTGCTAGCTTCTGATGCCCTGGCACTTGGTCAGACATGTATCAAAGGCCAAGACAGATGCCTGAACCTCAGGTGGTGCCAAGCCCATCGTAACCGAGCACTTCCCACACCCTCAGGTCAGGCTTTTGCCATTTGAGGTAAACCAAATGTCCTGGTTTGATTCAGGTGTTCCTCGTGAACTTACGTGTTCTGAATGCATCCTCTGCTGATGGCACTTTGGGTATTGGAACCTTGTTGGAGGTGTGTTGTTAGAGACGGACTTATGGGGTTCTAGCCAGCTCCCCCTTGCCAGTGTTGGGCACACTCTCCTGTTGCTGTTGTCCACCTGATGTTGGCCAGAAGGTGCTTTCCAGCCTCTGCCCGTGCCATCATTTTCCCTGCCATCATGGAGCTTCCCCTGAAGTCTGTGAGCCAAAATTAACCCATTCCTCCCAAGCTGCCTTTTAGTCAGGTTGCTTTGTGCAGCAATGAGAAAGCAGACTGAAATACCTACCAAAGAAGCTCACGCAAACTTCCTTTTTATTACAAGCTCATGAGCGGAAGACTGATTCCTATTGCGGATGTCAGAAACTTTAGAACAAAATTATCTGTCTTTTCTTCCCTCCTTCATTCCTCCCTGCCTCCTTTCTTTTTCCTTCCCTCCCTTCTTCCTTCTTTCCTCCCTCCTTCTTCTCTTCTTCCCTCCCTCCTTCCTTCTCTTCCTCTCCCCTCTCTCCTTCCTTTCCCCCATCCTTCCTTCTCTTCTTTTGTCTTTTTGACTTAAAGGGAGCATTTTATGTCTCTGCTTTGGTATGCCAGACTAGCCAGCATCATTTCTGTCTTGTGCTTTGGGGCCACGACTAAGGAAAGTCAGGGACCAAGAAGACCAAGTGGGAAGCGTGCAGGTGGAGCTCCAGTGTGGACACACTGGGCACAAGAAGGCTCAGGCCTGAGGCAAAGAGAGAGCATTACACTTTGCAGAGCACAGCACCAATTTTTATTTATCTATTCATTATCTTTTTAATATTTTATTTATTTGTGAGACAGAAAGAGGCAGACAGAGAGAGTGAGTACAGGCACACTAGGGCCTCCGCATACGAACTCCAGGCACATTTCCAACTTTATGCATCTGGATTTACATGGATACTAGGGAATCGGCCATCAGGCTTTGCAAGCAAGCGTCTTTAACTGCTGAGCCATCTCTGCAGCCCCATCTATTTATTTTTATTTATTTTTTAATTATATCTTTATTATCCATAATTAGATACACTGAATGAGCAAATAATGTGTTGGTATCCCCAGTTCCCCAATTTCCCTCTTCCCTGTTCCCCAATCAGCTGGATATCCTCCTCCATGGGCAAACTGGATCAGTTCATGGGGTAGGAGGTTATGGATAGCCTAGGATTCAGCCCTGTCCCAGCCCCCTTTGTATGTTGTTACTGAGGGGGCCATGTCTCTGGGGTATTCTCCTCCACCATGGCTCTTACAATCTTTCCGCCCCCTCTTCCGCTCAGTTCCCTGAGTCATGGTGGGTGAGTATTAAGGCTGCTTTATTGTTGAGGTCTTAGGTGCCTCTATACTTCTGCTTTAGGTTGCGTTGAAGATCCTTGGTGTCTGTCTCGCTGGCTTATCCTGTGTTGACTGATTGGCTGTGGTTATGGGTCTCTTGCTTATCCCACCACTCTCTGCGGGGTTCCATGTGGATCCTCCACAGTAGGTCAGGGGTGGCTCATCTCTTGCCAGGATGTCAGCTATCGGCCTGTGGCTTGTTGGTAGGGTTGGAAAGGCCAAAACTCTCTCTCTATTTTCATTTATCTAAGATGGTGAGTAAGGGTGTGCTAGGGCCTCATACTGCTGCAAACGAACTCCATACACATGCATCACTTTGTGCATCTGGCTTTATGTGGGTACTGAGGAACCAGACATGGGTAGGCAGGCTTTGCAAGTGAGCACCTTTAACTGCTGAGCCATCTTCTCAGACCAGTGCACCATTTTAATCTTGCAGGTGGTGTATGCCTTGAGTTTTTCCATTGAGTATTTTCAGGTTGCCATTGACCACAGATTGGTGGAACCATGGGAAGCCAACCACAGAGAAGGAAATAGTGTTGAGCTCTTGCCTGGGCTGGCCTGGAACTCACAGTGATCCCCTGCCTCATCCTCCCTCTGGAGTGCTGGGATTAAAGATGTGAGCCCACTCAATCTTTCTAACCTAGATACCTATGAAAACACGGTCTGTTTTATTCACCTATTTTTTGATATATGTACTATGTAAGTGAGACTGAAAATCACATTGAATCTCTATAGAGTTGTGTCTGGGCAATAAAACTCTAACAAGAATTGGGTCACCTTAAATTCAGCTCCCTACCCTCTCTGGATTCCATTTGTATTATCTGTCAGCTCTGCACATAATGAATAGCACTGCCTAGGAAGATTTTAGTACATTTTTAGTCTTATGGGAAAGAACGGTATATTTTCCCTTCTTCTATAAGGATGGCTTTTCCTCAGCCACATTCAGGAACAATCTCTGTCATTGAAATGTTGCCTTAGAGAATAGTCCCAAGGCGATTGGAAACCGAATACCATAGCTTATTCTAAAATAGTAAATCCTGACATTTTTTTGGTTAGAAGCAGTTTTATGTATTTTGTTCAATTCTAGCTTTGAGTAGTTCCGTCTAAAACAATTCTTTTGCACCCCAAAGTTATAATGAAGCATGTCTAGGCTAATAATAACTTTATACTAATAATTGAAGGTTGGTATATTCAGCCCATTAAACATTATTTCCTCCAAGTTTCTTCTTTCTGTAGAAAGAGTACTTTCTCTCTAAAGCTACATATTCTACCACTTGTTCCCATGTGACTTTGGATAAATGACTTCATTTCTCCTATCTTTGGTTTCTTCGGCTGTAAAGAGGAATGATGTAATGCTAGTACCAATCTCCTAAATGGGAATTAAATGAAATAAAAATTTTATGTACCCTGTATACTGATAGGAACCCGGTAATGCTCTGTACATTAGTTTTCATTATATTTATTTTTATTAAAACTGTGACTCATCTTTCTATTATTGTAGTAAAGACTTGAGGTAATAATTTAGAGGGAGAAAAGGTTTATTTTGGCTCACAGGTTTAGAGAGTTCAGGCCATGGTAAATTAGCTCCATTGCTTTTGGGCCTGTGTGGTGGAGGACCATGTGGAAGGAACAGCATGAAGATGCACAAAACTGCTTAGCTCAGGGTTGCAAAGAAGAAACACGGGGCTGCAGCGATTGCTCAGTGGTTAAAGGCACTAAAGGCCTAAAGGTCCAGGATCCATTCCCCAACACCCACGTTCAGCCAGATGCACGGAGTGGCGCATGTGCCTGGAGTTCATTGTAGTGGCTGGAGGCCCTGGTGTGCCCATTCTCTCTCTCTCTCTCTCTCTCTCTCTCTCTCTCTCTCTCTCTCTCATAAATTAATTAATTAATTAATTAATTTGAAAAAAAAGAAAGAAAAAAGAGAAAGACAAGCCAGGCGTGGTTGTGCACACCATTAATCCCAGCACTTGGGAAGCAGAGGTAGTGAGACAGAGTAGGAGAAAGTTCATTTATTTAGGCAAGTTTCAGTGAGGCCCAGAGGAAACCAGAAGACGCCAAACACCTGATTTCTCATTTTGGCACAAGAATGAACACTCCTAAGTCTGACTTACATTGATCTATGACACACCCTGCTGTCCACAAACAGGCTATGATCTCAGCCCCACCCAGATATGAGTGGACTCTGTGATCCATCCTCCAGATCAAATGACAGATCTTTCCCAGCCTACCTGAACTAAACCCTCTAAAGGTGATGGCTGACCTGAGTCTTCTCTTCTTTCCTGAGATCCTCTCATCCTTGTTTGGTGTGGCCTGAACTTCCCCTATATGTGTCCCCAGCCCCACTTGGCCACCTGGTTGGGTGGGGAAGGGAGACCTAACTCTGTCTTTTAATGTCTCTTTAATTCTACTCTCTGCTCTGTCTGATGGTCTCTAATTTACCACATGCAGATTCCCACTCGGGATCTGCCATGTGGGGTCTCCCCTTTTCTGCCCCCCTTGAGAAAACACAATGCCAAGTGTGTTCCCCTCTTTAATCTCAATCTCTCCACTCTTTCTGTGTCATGGTCCCTGAATTTACTATGTGCAGATTGCCACTCGGGATCTGCCACATGGGTGTGTTTGCAGCCCCCCTAAATCTTGGCTCCTGCCCTGAGCACCGACCCAGCTCCAGCCAAGCTGCCAAATTCCTCAGGTACACCGTCTCACTTAACAGAAAGTCGGGCAACAAATGGAAGCAATATTTGAGCATAAAATGCTGTGGTTTGCATCATCTGTGTCCTCCAGAAGCCATGCTCCAGGCTTGGTGACCAGCCTATGGGATATGTCTCTCTCTCTCTCTCTCTCTCTCTCTCTCTCTCTCTCTCTCGATGCAAAAGATCATATTGACTATCCACCTGCACTTCCCTACCCTACCTACCCTGTGTCGGTCTGAAATGTGCTTTGGAACGCTTTTCTTGACTTTTGAACTATGCAAATATATTCAAATTATTTTTAAATTTTATTTGAAAGAGGCAGGGCCTCTTGCCACTGCAAATGAACTCCAGATGCATCTGCCACTTTGTGCATCTGGCTTTACATGGCTACTGGGGAACCAAACCCCAGCTGACAGGCTCTACAAGCAAACATCTTTAACTACTGAGACATTTCTCCAGCCCTAAGATTTATTTTAAATGAAAATTTAAAGTATACCAACGTTCATTTTCTTAGTTTAATACCTTCACACATTTTAACATATATTTATAAGGTCCATCAGTTAATAGTAAGTGAAAGTCTTTGTTATAGAGACACTGGACATGGACAGACAGTGCGTTATGAAAGAACCATTAAAGAGAAAACATCACTAGAGTTAGGTATGTGTAGACTTTATCTCTTAAAATTACATCCTGAAGCCCAATGTGGTGGTGTATGCCTCTGATACCAGGAGGCAGAGACAGGAGGATCACTATGAGTTCAAGGCCACCCTGAGACTACATAGTGCATTGCAGGTCAGCCTGGGATAGAGTGAGACCAACTAATGTAAGACTCTTAAAGCTTCTATTCAACTTTAGGTGAATTTAACGAAGACATCAGTCACCTTTGCTGATGGAAGCCTTGGTAGGGGAAAAAGGGAAGATTAATTTTGCAGTAAAGCCCAGCAGTAAAACACAGCCCCTACCTGGAAAAAAATCATGTCCTGAAAATCTTTCCATTATCAGAGCACGGAAATCACCCCTAGCCCTCCTTCCGTGCTTTGGAATATTCCCTCGTTTGCCTCCCCCATCGTGGCACCTGACTGTGGTGTGGGTGGGTGGGGCCTGGACCAGCTTTGGGAAGAGCAAGAGTGGACAGACCTGTGACTGTGAAGACAGCTTCTGCACACTTGTCACTGCAGTGTGAGAGTGGACATCCCTCTTCTTACCCAGCTTGCCAGTACAATAGGTTAGGCATACTAGTTCATTGTAGTTTTTATTTGTAGTTCTTGCACAATGTGATTCTAAAGTTGTAAGCTAAAAAGTAAGAGATAAGCCAAGTCATAAGACAGATGAGAACACTGACTCTGGAACAGGGAAACAGGGTAAAGTCCCTAAGTTTAGTCTTGAATCCTCTGTAATGAAGGAAGGACGATGAGAGGTGTCAGAGCGAATGGCAGGTCTAATGAGTGGCTGGGATAGTTAGGAAGCAGCCTTGATATGAGCAGGACTTAATTTCAGTTGTTCTTTCTCTTGGCAGTCGATGGCTTCATATAAAAATGATATGGAATCACTAAAATGGGTTTTCTTTACAGTGCGTTCACGTTTTTGTTCATCAAAAGTGAAGTACCAAGTAACACGCATTCCTTGGACACCACACCATTAATGACAGAGCATGTGAGTGTTGCCTGAGAGACCATGCGATTTGAAGCAGGAAATGAGGCTATGATTAGGAAGATACCCAGTCGGTGAAATGCTTGCTGAGTTCAGTCCCCAGAACCCACATTCACTCATGATTCCATCACTGCTGGAACCTGACTCCAGTCTTGGGGGTCTCAGGCAACCTCCATCTGCTGGGAGCCCAGGCTACCCTCTGAACTTGTCCCCACAGCCTGTAGGGGCTCTGCCCTCTGAAACACGGTACCATTGCTGTGCTTTACTGCAAAATTAGTCTTCCCTTTTCCCCTACCAAGGCTTCCATCAGCAAAGGTGACTGATGCCTTCTCTAAAGTCACCTAAAGGTGAATAGAAGCTTAAGGAGAGGGAGAGGAAAGTGATTAATCCCTGACATCTCTAAGCAGGGGAGTGTCCAAGACAGAGGGGCACATTGGGCCTGGGGGGTATTCTGGTGTTCCTGGCTTTCTTGATCAGTCCAGGCACCTCCCAACCAACCCCCCTCAAATGAAGAAAGTAGTATATGGTAATAGATACGGCTTTGTCAAAGAAACATGGTAGGCTTGTGTAGCAGGCCCCATTGTTCCCATTGGGACAAAACACAGACCAGAAGCAGCTTATGGGAGGAAAGGGTTTATGTCAAGCTTGCAGACTGGAGAGGGAAAGCAGAGCAGAGCAGACAGCTGGCTCACATCCTCCTACATCAGCAGCCAGGCAAGGCAGCCCTGAGCTAGCGCCAAAAGCCAGTAGTCTGAACTAGCTCACTCAAGGCTCACCCCTTGAAGTGACACCCCTCCTCCAGCAAGGCTCCACCTCTAAAGACTGCACCAACAGGGGCAAAGTCAGAGGCTTAATCACAAATACCTGAGGCTTTGAGGCATATTCTCCATTCCCTGCACCTTCTAGGCTTTCCAGGAAAGGGAAGGAAAGCTTAAAGAATGCATGAGTAGTGGGGTCTGGGCACCCTCAGGGAAACAGCATGGAGCCAGCATAGAACACCTGGCTCAAAACTGGTTTTTTTCTCTCCACAGTCAGGACACTTCAGCTAGGGATGGCAGGAGATTAATCACTAACAGAAATTTATAAATTTGCTCATAGATTTGCTCAACTTAGAATATTGGCCTAAGCTTGAAACGTGGATAGAAATATTTTCTTAACTAATTCAGTTTTTTTTTAAAAAAAAAAAAGTTAAAATCAGGGCTGAGGAGATGGCACAGTGGTTATAGACACTTACTTGCAAAAGCCTGATAGCCAGGGTTTGATTCCCCAGTTCCCATGTAAAGCCAGAGCTGTTCACACGGGAAGAGCCTTGAGATTGGTTAGTCTCTGTGTGTTTGAAGCTAGCTCACTCGGGAAAAAAATAATAATCATTCAAGGGGAAAAAAAAATCAGTTGATTTTATGCAGTCCATAATAGGAAATCTGAGTTTCTCTTATTTCTGATTTCTTTACAGCTCATTAGAATATGCCAATGAACTGCAAATGAAGAGTTTATGCTAGTTTTGACAGATACATCAAATAATCACACATTAATCTGAAAATTTTAAGTAGAGAGTTTAAACTCCTTAAACCCTTTGAACAAGGAGAGACAGAATGGGAACAGCTTCTCTCAGTCCCCCAAGTGCGTGGGTGACATGTTATTTTAAGGCATGCTTGAGGGAGGGGAGGAGGGCTGGGGAAATCTTTCTGTTCCCACGTGATTGTCACTGAAAGCCCCCTTTTGGTTTGTTTCTGTTTTCACCAGGCGATCAACACGGCTGCAGACCCCTGTCCTGGATCTTCCTGGGTGGACAGACTGTCTCCCATGCACCACCGCATTGTGTAAGGGGAGGCCATCTCTGCTCTTCTGTTTCATGTTGCCAAAGCCTGGGGGTGGGGGTGGGGGGCAGAGAGAAGTGATACTCGCCTAAGTCCAGGAAGAAAACGATGATGCAAGCTTTCACTTGTAGCTCCTGGGGTGGGAGCCCTGGGCACCAGGATGAATTTTAGATATAGAGGTTGGCTTCTAAGTTCAGCTATTTCAAGGACTGCTAAGCCATGTGGTATCTGACATGTTAGCAGGTGACAAAAGCACATAAGGACTTTTACACATAAAATGAAAAAGATGATATAACTACTAGCATCTTCTAAGCAGTGATTGGACAATGGCCAGCACGTTCTAAGCAGTGATTGGACAATGGCCACAATCTTCTAAGCTGTGATTGAACAATGGCCAGCATGTTCTAAGCTGTGATTGGACAATGGTCAGCATGTTCTAAGCTGTGATTGGACAATGGCCAGCATGTTCTAAACTGTGATTGGACAATGGCTGGCATGTTCTAAGCTGTGATTGGACAATGGCTGGCATGTTCTAGGCAGTGACTGGACAATGGTCAGCATGTTCTAGGTAGTGATTGGACAATAGCCAACGTGTTCCAAGGGGTCACAGTCAAGTTCCCCATACAGCTGCCCAGTCCAGGATCCCCACTCTGCTTTCATGTGTTAGACAGTTTTATGATCCCAGGATTTGTTTTCCAATACAATAGAATATTTTGCGTCCATGTAAATCCTCCCCATGACTGCAACCAACATATTTACTCCCAGAGCTAAGCCTAACTTCAGCCTGTCTTATTTTAGAGTTTGGGTTTGGGGTATTGTTTTTCCTGGAGTGCTAAATAAATATAGAAAAGTAATTGTACACAATTTGCTTTTTATAGTTTATGACTGTTTTGAACTTTGTGTGGTAGTAATACCTTCTTTGATCAAGAGCTTAATTTCGTTGTTGTCTGGTTTAGGGGTTTTGGGGGATTGAACACAGGGCCTCCTGCATGCTAGGCAAGCATTCTGCCACTGAGATATGTCCCCAGCCCCAGAGACACCTTCTTGATCTCAAGAATATAAGGCAATGTTTTCTTTTGTTTTTGTTTTGCTTTGTTTTGACCTGGGGCTTATACATGCTACGCAAGTGTTCAGTCTTGAGCTATCCATCCCCCAACTGAAACACACATCTGAATAAATTAAATGAATGAGAGAGTAAATTAAAATGAGCAAGCTGTAAAAGAAATTAACATCTTGTTTGTGTTTAAGACACTCTGGGACCATGAAGTCCTGTCCTTACACAGCTAGGGGACTTCCAGTGGGGAAAAAATGTATTGCCATGTTCCTATATTCTCCTATTCCCGAAACAAGGTTGATTAAATTAAGTTTCCTTCCACGAGAAGTATAAGATTGACAAAAAAAAATTGTTCTTAGGCTTAGGAAAGATTTATTTATTTATTTGCTTTTTTGAGACTAAGTCTCACTATGTAGCCCAGGCTGGCCTCGAATTTGCAATCCTGAGTCTCCTGTGTACTGGGATTACAGGTGAACATGCCATGTCCTGAAGGAGGGAATAATTTGTGCCTAATCCCCCTTCTTGTTTTAAGTAATTATCATTTGTATTATGTCAGAGGGACTGTTCTAAAACCATTCTCATTCCTCTCTCCCTCTTAGTCACTGGAAATGCCTGTTCTGTGCAAACAGGGGCCCAGAGCTGAGGAATCAGCACCCCAGTGTTTAAAATGAAACATTTTAGTAAGCATTATAATAAAGGGATTTATGCCAACTATCCAGATACTTCGTTTAACTCAGCACTTCCCATTGACCCGGGATAGTCATGCTCTCAATACTGTTTTGATTTGGAGCAAAAATGGTTTTGTACTTACTTGGTCTCTCCTAATTCTGGCTGGCCACTGACACATTTAAAAACCAAAAACAGCAGAGGCTTGAGGGAGCTAGGAAGATGGCTCATTGGTTAGAGGTGCTTGCTTGCAAAGCCTTCTGGCCTGGATTCAATCCCCAAGCCCCCTATGCGAGGCAGACCCAAGCAGCTTGTGTTTGTTTGCAGCAACAAGAGGCCCTGGCATGCGCTCACCCACAAATAAGTAAAAAGCTTCAAACAGGAAGCACGAGGCCTGGGTGTCTGTACACAAGCACCTTGTGATGCACTGGAGAGTCAAGTTCATTTCGTGGGTTCTACACCCTAGTAGGACAATATTCCCATTTACTCATGCCAGTATGAACTTGTGGTCATGACCCCTTCCTCTCTCTAGACATCATGTCTTCCACCGTTAGGCAGCAGAGGGCTGGGGCTTCACCCTCATCGTGATGTCACTTAACTCCACAGGATATGACATTGACATCTGCCAGTCATTGAGCTGGGACAGAAGGGGCTGGAGGCATCTGCTGAGCGCCTTGGTATCCTGGGAAGCTGGTATTACGAATTCTCTTGGTGTGTGTGTTTCAGAAGTACTGCTTTGAGCCAAGATTCACGGTGATTCCGTTTGGTTTCTTCAGGGGCTGCAGCCTCGCGGTGATTTCTGGAATCCTCTATGGATCGACATTTGTGCCGATCATTTATATCAAGGACCACAGCAAAAGGAACGACAGCATGTATGCAGGGGCCAGCCAGTATGGTGAGAGCCCTGGGCCTCTTCCTCATAGGCATGACCAGTAATCCCCTCTCCTTTAGAGACAGAGCTCTAGAAATGTGCTGCATAGATTCTTATTTGTCAGCAATGCATTACAAAAGCACTAAGGCCAGTGCTGCGCTGCATGACTTGAATCTCAGCACTCAGAAAGGAGACTCACCAGCCTGGGCTACAGAGTGGATTCCAGGTCAGCCTGGGCCAAACTGAGAACCTGATTCACGAAAGGATTGCTTTTTTGTGTGTGATCTTCAGTAAATTACAGGACTCAGCCATAGTTAGGATTCCTTTCCCCCACTGGGATCTGAACACTTTCTTTCCAGCCTTCCAAGAAGATTTGGAGATTATTTTCCTAGTACATGACTTCTGGGAAAATGTGTGTTTTTCAACTTCTCCAGAAAAGCTGAAGTACAGAGCGATATTTTAAAATCAAACAAAGGTCAAGGTATAGCCTCTTTAATCAGAGGATGGTATTTTTCAAGCATAGTGTGGTCCTTGAAAGACTCAATGTAATGTTCTAGTAATTAAATATCTCCGAGCTAATCTCAATATTAGGTGCCACAGCGGTGGGCAGGCTCAAAAGAAGAGAGAGGGTCTGCTGTGGGGTCCTGTCATTATATTGAAATTGACCCTTATAAGGGACCAAGATCATGCTAAAATCATGCCTAGAGTCCTTTGCAGTAGGAAGAAGCCCTTGTCTGTCCATTCTCTCTTTCTCTCTCTCTCCTTGCAAATAAATATATATTTTTTAAACAGTAGGACAATAGCATCAATTGTTATGAGGGTCAGGCAAGTTAGTATCTGCAAAGTCCTTACAACAGAGCACATGATACATAGTGTTTGTTAATTAAGCAAATGAAAAGCAATGACTCACCTAGAATTATTTTTGAGCAAATTGGAATAAAGTATGTTCCTATGAGACTACATCCCGATACCCAGAGTTGGGGTAGGAACGATCCCTAAGAACACCCCCCCCCGCCCGTTCTATTTACACACAGAGATTTGGGGACATTGTCTGTTATGTCCCAGGACCAAGAACAGCTTTCCTCCTGTGCTCACTGACTCCTGGGACTGATCTGCTTCCCCCCTTGACTATGAGAAAAGTAAGAGCCAGATTAGGGAAGATCTCAGGAGAGCCTGCAAGGGTCATACACAGATTTCAGGCTCATTCTTTTTTTTCTCCCCCAAAGTTTGAATTTCATTCATATTTTATGTTATTAACATTAAATTATTCAGCAGGACAGACAAATTTATTTGTTCATAAACTAAGAACGTAGTGGGAGTTATCTTATGTAGATACATGCCCAATTCTGCAACAGAAATCCACAATTCAGTGGCTGATTCAAGATGGTTCTCTCTCAGGTCGCAGCTAAACGTGCAGGATCCAGGGTCATTCTGGACACCTTTTGTTTTCTCTCTTGTTAATTCCTTCTTTGTTTGATTTCCTTTCTTTTCCCTTAGTGTTTAGCCTTTAAAAGTGAAAAGCATGGTTGGCATCTGGAGGAGTAGACAAACTTACTGCCCACGTTTGTATCCATTAACAGCCAGTCACCTGTGCCAACATTGTGGAGGAGAAACACAATGGGTCCAAGGTGCCTTTGCCAGCCGGGCACCTGCGGTGTGCCCATCTGTGTGGCAGAGCGCCATCTGCTCGGGCTTGGCAGTGACACTGGGATTTCCCGTGATGGGCCAGAGGCATGTGTCTATATCCCTCCCCGTCTTGTATGTCGAGCTGTGGAAAACAGCCACAGACAAACCCCTTTATGGGAATAAGTTCCTAAATGTCCTGCATGGCTGCCACCTGCAGGAGATGTTGACCTCCAGAGGGATGTAGACCAGATGGCATTGTCGCATGCTTTACCCACACACGCCCTGCAGTCTGCACAAAGTCTGCTGGAGCTACTACAGGCCTGAGTAAAGCCAGGTCAGAATGCCTTCTTGAAAGATGGATCCGTGGTTAAGGCACTTGCTTGCAAAGCCTGATGGCCTGGGTTCAAATCCCACTAAAGCCAGATAAAGCCAGATGCACAAAATGGCACATGCATCTGGAGTTTGTTTATAGTGGCAGCAGGCCCTGGCACATCCATTCTCTCTCTCTCTCTCTCTCTCTCTCTCTCTCTCTCTGCTTGCAAATAATAAATAAATAAAGTGAGGAATTAGTGTCACAGGCACACAGTATTCACTGTTTCTTGCTCAACTTTCCAAGATAATTGTTTGAACCGGCTTCTTGGGTTTGACTCTAGTACCTAATACACTACTTAATAGTTCTAGCTACTCAATCTTTTTGTTAAAATACTATAGAAATAGCACATGGGAAATGAGGGTGACCACGGATAATTTATGATTCTTTTACTTTTAAGGTTAGTTTTTATCAGCTTGTTTTGTTTTCAGAAGTTAAAGTCCACCTGGGATGATTACCATGGTAGATAAGGGTTTTGCACTCCTTCTTTGCAGATTTAGACTATGTGTTTGCACACTTCAGTGGCATCTTCCTGACGAGTACTGTCTACTTTCTGGCCTACTGTGTAGTCATGAAAAATAGTCCTAAACTATATCCGGAGGCGGTCCTACCAGGTAAGAATGTTAAGTACACAAAATCTTACTGCTTTGTGAAATTACTAGCTTCCACTCATTGAGCTAAAATAATCCATCCTGTGTGTGTGTATGTGTGTATGTATATGTGTGTATGTATGTGTATGTATGTGTATATGTGTGTATGTGTGTATGTGTGTATATGTATGTATATATATATGTGTATCTGTGTATCTGTGTGTATGTGTGTATATATGTATGTGTATATGTGTGTATGTGTGTGTATGTATGTGTATATGTGTGTATATGTGTGTATGTGTGTTTGTGTGTATATGTATGTGTATATATGTGTGTATGTGTGTGTATCTGTTCTCTTAATTGCTTTGGCCCAGTTAACCATCTCATATAAAGTATTGAAAAGCCCAGAAACTGTATAAGAAATTTTGATCATTAATATAAAATCTAAAATGCATTTAACAATGAATCTTGAGATGTTTTCTTTTACTGAAACACCTTCCCTTTTTAAAAATATTTTTGAGAGAGTAAGAGAGAGAGAATGGGTGCTCCAGAGCCTCTAACCACTGCAAACTCCAAATGCATGCACCACTTTGTGCATCTTGCTTTACGTGGGTACTAGGGATTTGAACTTGTGTCTTAGGTTTTGCAGGCAAGTGCCTTAACCACTAAGCCATCTCTCCAGCCCTTCTCTTTTTATTTTTAACATTTTTTTATTTATTTACACATGTGTCAGAGGGAGGTGGCTGTGGCGCCAGGGCCTCTTGCTGCAGAAAGACCAGACTCTTGTGCCAATTTTGGTCTAGTTTCTATGGGTGGCATGGGAATTGAACCCTGGGCCATCGGGCTTTGCAAGCAAGTGCCTTTACCAGCTGAGCCATCTCCCCAGCCCACATCTTCTGTTTGGGTTAGCAATATTTATTTCATATTCCTATTATGTCAGAGTTCTGTGACTATTAATAATCTGCAGTCACTTATCAAAACAATTTTTCCAAGAAATACAAAATGGGTATAGGAGTCAGAGAGGATGATAATCATGCAATTTTGGTCACAATCCATGAGGCATTGATTGTCAAAATAACAATAGTTACTCATTGAGAGGTTTAGAGGTTTGATCTTTCAATGTGGAATATAGGTCCATAAGTAATTTTTTTACATAATAGAAAGCATAAGTGAACCACTTATTTTCAATATCCGTCCAATTTATGCTCAGGTGAGCTACTTCTAGAAAATGGCAACATATTTGGTGAATATTTATTGATAACATGCTGTGGAATGTTTTTTGCTGGTGTTTTCACCTAAATGCTAGGCTTTTCATTACTCCCTAGTTGTACCATTATTCTAGACTTCACTTCTGCTTATGTCTCTGGTTTATAGTAAAAGCTATTTGCTGGGCTCGAGAGATGGCTCAGCAGTTAAGTCACTTGCCTGCCAAACCTAGACACCTGAGTTCAATTCCCCAGAACCCACATCAAGCCATTCATCTGGAGTTCGTTTGCAGTGGCTGGAGGCCTTGACACACCCTTTCTCTCTCTGTCTCTCTCTGCTTGCAAATAAAAATATTTTTTCAATGCTCTTTACAGGAAACATCAATCCAGTTCTTGCCCACCACCTCTCCACTAGTCAATTTCCACCTCACCTCTGCTCTGGGTCGTTGGTTCATATCAAGCAAGGGAGAGGATTGATCGTTATACACACAGCAGCCAAGAGCAGAGAAATGATATGATGTCTAAAATGACTATAAAACACTACTCAAAAATCCATATTGGCTAACACTGTGGGCAGAATGCATTTATCCATGTACTTTCCTGCTCTGTCGTGCTGAAAGCATGGATTTTCAGGAAAGGAACCTGCCTTCCTAATGTGGGTTGTCTCTGTGTTCCAGGCTTCCTGGCAGGGGTGCTGTGGGCCATCGCCACCTGCTGCTGGCTTATAGCTAATCACTCTCTAAGTGCCGTGGTCAGTTTTCCAATAATCACAGCTGTAAGTAACCAGGTTGTTTCTTTCTATTTCGCTAAGCTGCTGCTTCTCTAAGCTTCATGCCCTTGATTGCTAAGGAATGTTTATGACCTCCCAAATTTGCTAAGGTTTAATCTTTAATCTCCTTCCAGTTCTTTCCTCAATCTTTTTACATTATGTCATTTTGAATATGTTATAAATTTTTATTTATACCAACCATTTGCATAGTAGATTTTTTTATTTTATTTATTAATTTTCAAGCAGAGAGAGAGAGAGAGAGAGAGAGAGCACCAGAGCCACCACCTTGTGGGTCTGGCTTATGTGGGTCCTGGGGAATTGAACCAGGGGCCTTAGACACTGGAGGCAAGTGCCTTAACCGCTGAGCCATCTCTCCAGCCTGCATAGTAGATTATAAATACAACAAAGGCGACTCTGAAAATACTTCAGACTTTTCTTGACATGATGTTTCGCTGTTTGTGGTTTTTAAGAAAATGTTCAGAAAGGTTTCATCTCTGGAAGAAGCCCTGGCCATGGTAAATAATACCATTTGCTTCATCAGAAGTTTCAGTGTTAATTATATAAACCATGAATAACAGGAAAACAAAAATGTGTCTTTTGACATAACTACTGATATAATTATCCTCATTTTGAAAATGGGAAGATAGAGTCTGGAGAGATGGCTCAGCAGTTAAAGGCATTTTCTTGCAAAGCCTGATGGCCCAGGTTTGATTCCCTAGTACCCATGTAAGCCAGATGTACAAAGTGCTGCCTGTGTTTGGAGTTCATTTGCAGTGACAAGAGGCCCTGGCATTCCTCTATTCTCTCTGTGTCTCTTTCAAATAAATAAATGAAAGTCTGAAACGCCTGGTGTGGCGTTTCCATGGCACTGCTTCTACCCCCAGCATGGACTCCAGCACACACCTGACGTGGCTTCCAGTCCATCATGTGGGGACTGACCGTGCCCAGGCATCGCCTCAGTGCTGGGCTTCTCTGACCGACTGTCCTCCTGCCTCCCTCCCCAGACTCCTAAATCATCATCATTATCACAAATTTGCCTAAGTCCTTTCTGAAGCACACCTGCACAAACTTAGACAACCGAATTTTTTAAAAACACATTGTCAAATGGAGAGATGACTCAGTGGTTAAACGCGCTTCCTTGTAAAGACTGACAGCATGCGCCACCACGCCCAGCAGTGTTGGTTTCTTAAAAGGCTGAAAGATGTGTAATTATTTTTTGAAGTAGGGTCTCACTCTAGCTCAGAATGATCTGGAACTCACTGTGATCCTCCTACCTCAGCCTCCCTAGCGTGAGTCCTGGGATTGGAGGCCCCACCACACCTGCTGACATATAGTTTTTGTTACTTAATGAAAAGAACACATCCAATGTGAATGTCCAGAGCCCTGGGAGATACTCTTCCTGCTGGACTCTCTCGTTCCTGGAACATACTTTCACCTCACACTGCATTCCTCAGTTCAACATGGCTTCCTAAAACCACCTTCCTCCTCACAGAAAGGCTCAGAACATGGCAAACATCAGACAGGGGGCTTCAGAGGGTGTGGGTACCTTGTGGCATTGTCTTCTAATCTGTCTCTGGAGGGCAATGAACTTCAGACTAGAGGATCAAGACTCCTGATGACGGGTGTCATCCATGCTGCTGTGTCCTCACATCAGCCCCAAGCCAATCCAAGTGCCTCTGCCCGAAGGACCCATATGCTTCTCATTTGAGTTGGATTTGGGGAATATCACTTGACTGCTCACAGGCAGGTCCTCTGACCTATTTCTTCAGCCCCTTTGATGCTCATGGGAGTAAAGAATTTTATTTGTTCCTCACTTACCAGCAGCAGAATCCACAGAGGAGTGTGGCGGGGAAGGAGCACTGTGGGATCCTTTACTCAATCATCTCCAGAGTGCCTACGGGGCTGGGAGAGGAGTCATAGAAATCCAACCCCATACGTCCTCACAAAGACTGTGATTGACCCAAATTCCATGCCCCCCTGGTTTGTAAATATATATATTAAGACCAAATCTGAAAAGCTCAGGTTTTCTAATTACAGAATCGTGTTTATCTTTCTTCTCATTTCCCAACTTCTATTCATCTCATTCTTCATCTGCCTCCAGTAACTGCTGTTGGGTTTTTTCCCTTACATATGATTTTTTAAGCATGTGGTTTGTTTTTTTTTTAATTTTTACATGTAGCCACTTTTAACCTTCATTCGTGTTTGATGTTAGAACAAGCTGGTGGCTTCCTGGTGGGGAGCATTTTGCTCACCTGTCACATGCCACCTGTCAGGCAAAGAAAGCTCTCAGTGCCTCAGTCATGAGAAGTGTCCACACATTTTATCTTATGAATCCCACTTTGTAAGATCCTAGTCAATAGAAAAATGGGCTATTTTCTTAACAAAATGGCGGTTTAGTTTGTTTTCTAGGATTTCTTTTGTTTGTTTTGTTTTCTGCTTTTTTTCAAGGTACAGTTTCATTCTAGGCCAGACTGACCTAGAACTCCCTCTGTAGTCCCAGGCTGACCTCAAATTCACAGTGATCCTTCTACCTCAGCCTCTGAGTCCTAGGATTAAAGGCGTGCACCACGACACTCAGCTTTCTGTGTGTATTTTTAAAGACACTGGAGATTAAACCCATGGCTTCCCAGACAACGCTATATCCCAGCCCTTTTCAAATTTCATTTAAATAAAAGTCTTACTGAGTTACCTACGCTAGCTTTGAAATCACACTGTAGCCCAGACAGCCTTCAATTTATAACTCTTCTACCTCAGCTTCCCAAGCAGCTGGATTGCAGACCTATGCTAAAATTGGTTATCATGGGCTGGAGAAATGGCTCAGTGGTTAAGGCACTTGCCTCCAGTACCTAAGGCCCTGGGTTCAATTCCCCAGGACCCACATAAGTCAGACCCACAAGGTGGTGGCCCTGTGTTCTCTCTCTCTCTCTCTCTCTCTCTCTCTCTCTCTCTCTCTCTCTCTCTCTCTCTCTCTTTCTCTCTCTCTTTCTCTCTCTGTATGTCTCTGCTAGAAAATGAATAAATAAAATATTTTTTAAAAAATAAATAAATAAATAAAATTGGTTATCATAAAAGAAAAGGACTTTATATTTTACTTAATGTCACTTGATTTTGCTTTAATGTGGAGCTGGGGTTCCGTTTATGAAATGCTTTCCGGAAAATCTTGTATATGGTCTGTAGTTTACTATCTCTTCATACAATGCAGCTATAGGAAAATATCCAATTGAATTAACGTTTTTGTTTTGATTTCAGGGTCCTGGATTCGTAGCTGCCTTGTGGGGCATCTTCATCTTTAAAGAAATACAGGTAAGTGTGAGAAGACCGTGGCTTCCACAGAGGTAGTCAGTGTTTTCCTTTAGGAAATGAGGAAGTTCGGGCACATGCTTAACCTTGAAGGGGAAAAAAAGTCTGCTTCTCTGAGAACATTATTCCTCTGGTGTGTGGATAGTGCTGAGAACGGACATAGCAGTTTTGAATTGAAGTAATTGCATCTACTTATCATTTACTTTCTGCTTCACCGAGTACAGTTGGAAATCACCTAAGTCTATTCATTTTTTGAGCAAATATCTATTATCTATTTTACACTGATACTAGTATCTAGACTAAGGTTGAAGATCTGCAAACTAAGAAAATCCACGGCTTAGTGTGGGATTTGCACACACAGAGGGGTGAGTGTGTGTGTGTGTGTGTGTGTGTGTGTGTGTGTGTGTGTGTGTGTGTGGTAAGCTGCTTACTACCAGGCCATCTTGGGACACTGTCTTTCACTTGCACAATTAGACTGCCTTCTCTAGAACTGAGGATCACGTGGTGTGAGACAAATCACTTGGCTTTGCTCTAACTGACAAAGACCTAGCTCTGATCAGAGGCAAATGAATGAATGTGCTCCAACCTGGTTCTGTGTTCACTTTCAAAAAGAGCACGTATGTTAAGTATCATTAATCTGGAGCTATTAGTTTGAGGCACAATGCCCTCAGCAGGGTCTGCTGCATCTGGGTTGATCACACAGACTCATCTCTTCTCTGCGTTTTGTCAGTAAACAGACCTCTAAGAAGCTGTCAGGAAAACAGGCCAAATGAGGCTGGAAAACCTTCAATCTGGATAGTCATGACCTCTCAGTGCCTGAAAATACTTACCCAAGACCTTGCTGATAGGAGAAAAGGATGAGACAAATTGAGATGGGAGGGGATATGATGGAGGGTGGATTTGAGAGGGGGAAAGTGGGGGTGGGGAGGGAGTTATCATGGTTTATTGCCTATAACTATGGAAGCTGTCAATAAAAAGTTTAAAAAGTTAAAAACAATCAGTCTGTAGTGTGGGCCAGGAGAACGGGTCTCACATACTGATTGTCAAGCTGGCTGCTTCCACCCTGCTCTGATTCCTAGAAGAACCCATAGAATACACACACACACACA
>PVHP010028712.1:0-22922 GCA_004024765.1 Zapus hudsonius | reverse complement strand
AACTGACCTAGCTCGGTTCTGGAAGCCCACTTGGGACCGCAGCTGCCAGGGGGGAACCAGGCCTCTGGCAGATACCTGGAAACCACTGCCACTGCTGGGAGGGCAAAGCCAGTTCAGGCAGGGAACCACTGCCAGGTGGGCACAGGTGATTTTGGCGGGCACCAGGGACTGTGTGCCACTGAAGGGAAGACACAGATTGGTCCAGGAATTTGAGAACATGGATTACATGAGCAATAGGAAGGTCTCACCAGGCCCTTGAGTCTGGGCGGCTGGGTTGGCGGGTGGAATCAGAACAGGTCCACCAAGTACTGGCCCAAGGAGAGTCTAGAGCCTTGAGTCTCTACCCCTAGTGGGGGAGATAGCATTCCAGATCTGCTTGTTGCACTCAGGTGGGAAAACACTGGGCTCTATAGCCTGGGGTACTGGGGATGTTTCTATTGCATCATACCAATCAGGGACAGGGGCCTGTGAGGTGGCTCTAAGACTAAATAGTCACATACAGAGGGATCCAGACAGGTAAAGATCTGAGCCTGTCTGAGGACAGAACACCCCAACAGGAAAGACTTCAGTTTAAGATCAAATCTGGTGATCTTTCCACTGGAAGAAAAGCGGGCTGAACAGCACTCCCCAGGGTGCGTGAGTCCCACTCCCCTATCTGGACATGGGCAGAAACCAACGAAAAAAACACACAGAAATCTAAGACAGAACTCCCCAACTCAGGGCCCCTAGTCCCATTACGGGACAGGAAAGTAGCAAGGAAGTGAAGACAACAAAAATACAATCCCAAAGAGAGAATAATATGACTCCTGACCACAACTGCAATGCAAACATGAAGCAGTTAATGGCTGATATGGAAACTATGAAAAAAGACATGAATGAGATGAAGCTCACCAACACAAGCAAAGACTCCAGACTGAATTTAATGGAGAGAAATATAAATGAATTCAGAAACACATTAAGTGAATTGAAGGTGAACCAACTATGGGAGTAGCTAGACAATCAATGTATTAAATTTGATGAGGACTTAAGAAAACTTAAAAATGATTTTCAGGAATCCCTAGCAAAAACAAAATTAGACTGGAAATTGTATCTCACCAAAGAATTGGAGACTATAAACAAAATTATAGCAGAAACCAAAAAAGAAATGGAGTTGTTAAAAGCTTCCCTTGAATCAGTCAGACCCAGAGTTGACAATATGGAGGACAGACTCTCAGATTGAGGACAAGACAGAAGGAATTAATAAGGATGTCATAGGTTTCAATAAATTCAAGAAATCAAGTGAGCAAAATTTGAGGGATCTATGGGATACCATAAAGAGGCCCAATATTAGAATCATGGGGATCCCAGAGGGAGAAGAAGCCCAGGATAAGGGCATAGGAAATATTTTCAACAGAATTATTCAAGAAAACTTCCCCTATCTAACAAGAGAAAGCCCACTCAACATTCAAGGGGCCCAGAGGACTCCAAACAGACAGGACATGAAGAGGAATTCTCCATGACACATTTTAATTAATATGCCTAACATAGAAAGCAAAGAGAAAATACTCAAAGCTGCAAGAGAAAAGCAAACCATAACTTATAAAGGAAAATCCATCAGATTTACCTCAGACTTCTCATTAGAAACCACGAAAGCTAGAAGGGCTTGAAATAATGCTATTCAGGGCCTAAAAAGTATAGTTTTCAACCTAGACTACTGTACCCAGCAAAGCTATCCCTCATAATAGATGGAGACTTGAAAGTGTTCCATGAAGTAAACCAGCTCTACAACTATTTGAAAACAAAGCCAAAATTACAGAAGATTCTACAGGACATATCCCACCGAGAAGAAACAAGAAATCTACCTCAGAAGAGTACCAGAGTTCAGAAAAAACAATCACAGTCAGTGTTCTAATAACAGCAGCACAGACACCAATCTCCATTAACCCTTCAACATGGCAGGGCTTAGATCAAATCTCACAGTTATATCTCTGAATATAAATGGTCTTAACTCCCATATAAAAAGACACAGACTTGCAGGGTGCATCAGAAAAATGGACCCTTCCATCTGCTGCCTTCAGGAATGCACTTTACTTCTAAAGACAGCAACCTTCTTAGAGTAAATGGATGGAAAACAGTTTATCAGGCATGTGGAAGTAAAAAGAAAGCAGGTGTGGCTACACTAATCTCTGACAAAATAGACTTTACACCAAAATCAATTAAAAAGGATAATGATGGTCACTTCTTACTCATCAAAGGAATGATCCAACAGGAAGATATCATCATCATCAACATATATGCACCAAATTTGGGTGCAACACAGTTCATAAAGGAAACTCTACTCAAAAATAAAGCAGAAATAGGCTCTAATTCCATCATAGTAGGAGACTTTAATACACCTCTATCATCTCTAGACAGATCAAGCAAACAGAAGATCAGCAGGGACATAACAGAGCTAAATAACACCATTAACCAGCTGGGGATAACAGATATTTACAGAACGTTCCACCCCAAAGACACAGAATATACATTCTTCTCAGTAGCGCATAGGACTTTTTCTAAAATTGATCATATCCTAGGTCATAAATCATCCCTAAACAAATTCAGGAAGATTGATGTAATTCCTTGCATCATATCAGACCATAATGGATTAAAGGTAAAAATTAACAATAGAACAGGATCCAGAATATGCACAAAGTACTGGTGTCTGAACAATTCACTCCTAAAAAATGATTGGGTCAGCCAAGAAATAAAACAGGAAATTCAAAATTTCCTAGTAGTAAATGATGAATATAACACATCTTATCAGAACTTGTGGGACACAATGAAGGCAGTCCTAAGGGGGAAGTTCATTGCTTTAAATGCCTTCATATCAAAGACAGAGAGGTCTCAAATCGATCATCTAACCACCTACCTAAGATCATTGGAACAGATGGAAAAAGCTAACACGAGGAGCTCAAGACGAAAGGAAATAATTAAAATCAGAACTGAGATTAATGAATTGAAAATCAAGAAAACAATTAAAAATAGATAAATCAAAGAGTTGGTTCTTTGAAAAACTTAATAAGATCGACAAACCCCTGGCCAATCTAATCAAACGAAGAAATGAGAAAGCCCAAATCATCAAAATCAGAAAGAACAATGGTGAGATCACAACAGATCCCAAAGACATTGGAAGAATCATCGGGTCATACTTCCAAAACCTATACTCCAAAAATTAGAGAACCTGGAAGAAATCGGTAAGTTTTTGGACACCTACCAACTACCAAAGCTTAACCCAGAGCAGATAAATTCACTAAATAAACCTATCACATCCACAGAGATTGAAGATGCAATCAAAAACCTTCCCAAAAGGAAAAGCCAAGGACCAGATGGTTTCTCAGGTGAATTCTACCAACCCTTCATCATAGAGCTGAAACCACTGTTTCTGAAGCTTGTTAGAAGCATAGAAAAAGAGGGAAGGCTTCCAAACACCTTCTATGAAGCTACCATTGCCCTAATCCCCAAACCAGGCAAGGATGCAACAAGAAAAGAGAACTATAGACCCATATCTCTGATGAACTTAGATGCAAAAATCCTGAACAAAGTCCTAGTAAACCGGATACAAGGCTACATCAAAAATATTATCCACCCTGACTAAGTTGGCTTTATCCCAGAGTTGCAGGGATGGTTTGACATACGCAAGTCGATAAATGTAATCCACCACATTAATCAACTCAAACACAAAAACCACATGGTTATCTCAATAGATGAGAAGAAGGCCTTTGACAAAATTCAACACCACTTCATGTTCAAAGCTCTGGAAAGAATAGGCATAGACGGCCTATACCTCAACTTAATAAAGACAATTTACAAAACTCCTAAAGCACAAATCGTTCTCAATGGGGAACGACTCAAGGAGTTCCCACTCAATTCAGGAACAAGACAGGGGTGTCCACTCTCACCACTGCTCTTTAACATAGTGCTTGAAATTCTAGCCCAAGTGATAAGAGAGGAGAAGGGCATAAAAGGGATACAAATCGGAAAGGAAGAAATTAAACTATCCCTCTGCAGATGACATGATCCTTTATATATCAGACCCAAAGAATAGTATCAGTAACCTCTTGAAGGTGATTAATGCCTTCAGCAATGTGGCAGGATACAAATTTAACACCCAAAAATCAGTAGCTTTCCTATATGCAGAAGACAAGCACACAGAAAAAGACATCAGAGAGTCTGTCCCATTTTCTATAGCCTCAAAAAAATCAAATACCTTGGAATATCACTAACCAAGGTTGTAAAGGATTTATATAAGGAAAATATTGAAACACTCAAGAAGGAAATAGAGGAGGACGTGAGAAGATGGAAAGATATTACATGCTCATGGTTAGGGAGAATCAGTATAGTAAAAATGGCAATCTTGCCAAAAGCAATTTACAGATTCAATGCCATGCCGATAAAAATCCCAACCTCTTTCTTCACAGACATAGAAAAAATAATCTCTAAATTTATTTGGAAGGGCAAAAGACCTCGGATAGCCAAAACTTTTCTAAGTAAGAAATCATACTCAGGAGGTATCACCATGCCTGACTTCAAAACATACTACAAAGCCATAGTAACTAAAACAGCATGGTACTGGCATAAAAACAAAGAGACAGATCAATGGAACAGAATTGAAGACCCAGCTTTAAATGGAAGTAACTTCAATTATTTGGTCTTTGACAAGGGGGCCAACAATGTACGATGGACCAAAGATAGCATCTTCAACAAATGGTGCTGTACAAATTGGATAAACACGTGTAAAAACATGAAAATAGACCCACTCCTTTCACTATGCACAAAATCAACTCCAAATGGATCAGAGACCTCAATATAAATCCTGTAACCCTAAACACCCTGGAAGAAAAAATATGAGGAACTCTACATGAAATAGGAGTAGGGAAAAATTTCCTGAGCAAATCTCCAGCAGCCCAGGAAATTCAACAATCACTTAACCAACAGGACCTGATCAGGCTCAAAAGCTTCTGTACAAACAAACAAACCATACTCAGAGCCAACAGATCCCCATCAAACTGGGAGATGATCATTACAAGTTATAACTTAGACAAAGGCCTAATCTCCAGATCTTACAGAGAACTCAAAAAAATACATAATAAAATCTCAAACAGCCCCCTCACAAAATGGGGCACTGATCTCAACAGAAAATTCACAGAGGAGGAAACACAAATGGCCTTGTCCCATCTAAGAAAGTGCTCAGCATCCTTAAGCATCAAAGAAATGCAAATCAAAACCACAATGAGGTACCACCTTACCCCAGTCAGAATGGCAATCATAAAGAAAACCAACAACAATCATTGCTGGCGAGGATGTGGGAAAAAAGGAACCCTCATTCACTGCTGGTGGGATTGCAAAATTGTTCAACCTCTATGGAAAGCAGTGTGAAGACTCCTCAACAGAATGGACATAGAACTACCAATGGACCCAGCTATCCCTCTACTAGGCATCTACCCGAAAGCTGTCACATCTCGATGCAGAAAATTTTGTACAACTATATTTATAGCAGCTCAATTCATAATAGCCAAGAATTAGAATCAACCCAAATGCCCATCCATGGAAGAATGGACAGCGAAACTGTGGTATATTAACACGATGGAATTCTACTCAGCTGAAAGGAAAAATGACATATCAAAATTTAGGGAAAAAATGGTATGAATTTGAGCAGATCTTACTAAGTGAACACTCAAAAGAACAGAGAATCGAACGCCACATATGCTCCCTCATATGTCATCCTTAACCAGGATAACCATAAACTCTACGCAGACTAGTAGAAAGAAGTGAGAGGTTATGAATGAGGGTTAAGGGGTGGGGGGAGTAGAACGGTTTAAGCATGAGGCTAAACCAAATTAGGTTCAAAAAACATAAAATCCTCATGAGCATACTGTAACCTATTGAGCAAGTAGTGGGCATCGACTGGCAAGAGGGGCCATGAGTAGTAGGGGAGAGAGTCTAAGCCTGTGAATAATTGATCTGTCTGACAACCCCTGGTCCCAGTCACCTTGTCCTTCCCTCACTGAGCTGTTGACCAAAATGACCCATGAGGTTCCAAAAACAAGACAGAATTCTGTCAAAGCCCTTGAATGCCCCCCAATGCCTGAGGCAAAACCCTGTTGCTGAAGAAACCACAGAATGCCATCGATCAGCATTAAGAGACCCTTCAAGGTCCGGAATGGTGACCAACCCCCAGGTGGTAATTAGTGTATTGCTGGAAGGCACTGCACAAGCTGCCAGGGGAAGCTGATCAAGGACAGCTGGAGTAAACAGAGACCACTGGCATGAAACACAATCTGCAGCCATGAATAGGCTGACCATACCTCCTACTGGGAGAGAACAACAAACCAAGAAAGGCGCACTCGTGCAATGGAGAAACCTAGGCCTGGGGGAGACAATCAACAGCTTTTAAATTCTGCCAAATTTTCCACTTAGGGAGGGGGAGCCCTTGACTGGAACTGGGGATTCAGGGCTATAGGCACCGGATCCTGTACATTAGGCTCACAAGAAAAGATGCACTATGGGAGCGATTGACGAGGAGGTGACTAAAAATAGAATCTAGGTAATCCAGAATTGTGTCTATTTGTTAACCTGTACTGATCTCACTCTCCAATGGAGATTGTGTTTGTATTTTTCAGGATGCAGCAAGAGAGCTGTGGCCCATCTAAGCCTACCATCCGACCGTAGGCAGATAGCTGAGATTCTGGCAAGAGATGAGCCACCACAGTCATATCATGGAAAATCCATATGGAATCCTGCAGAGTATGATGGGATGAACAAGGGACCCACAGCCACAACCATTCAATCAACACAGGATAAGCCAGGGTGACAGACACCAACAATTTTCGACACAAAGCCCCCTAATCTCACAACATTAAAGCAGCCTTAATACTCACCCACCACGACTCAGGGAACTGAGCAGAAGAGGGGGCGGAAAGATTGTGAGAGCCGTGGTGGGGGAGACTATCCAGAGGCATGGCACCCCTCAGTAACAACACACTTGGGCCAGGAGAACCAGGCTGAGTACTAGGCTATCCATGGTCCCCTGCCCCAAGGACTGATCCAGACGGCCCACGGAGGAGGATATCCAGCTGATTGGGGATGGGGAGGGGAAGGCATTGCGGAATTGGGGATAACAAC
Organism: Zapus hudsonius; assembly: GCA_004024765.1. Lineage (NCBI taxonomy): Eukaryota > Metazoa > Chordata > Mammalia > Rodentia > Dipodidae > Zapus > Zapus hudsonius. The sequence goes on along the minus strand of PVHP010028712.1, from coordinate 15,779 downwards.
GCATTGTTTGCCCACTAAATAATGTAACTCATTATGCACAATAAATATATATTAAAAATTAATTAATTAATTAATTAAAGGAAGGTAGGTGTGATAGTGGGTTCATGTAATCCCAGCACTGGGGATATGGAAACAGGCAGAGCTCTGAGGCTCCCTGGCTAGCAGTCTGTCTTACTTGGCAAGCTCCAGGCCAATGGGACACTCTCAAAAAAAAAAAAAGATCGGGGCTGGGGAGTTTACTCAGTGATTGAAACATTTGCTATACAAGACTGACACCCAGAATTTGGTTCCCAGGATTCACATAAAGCTGGAGACAAAAGCAATGCACATATTTGTAATCCTAATGCTCATGACGCAATGGGAAGTGGAGTCAGGAGAACTCAGAAGCTCACAGGATAGTCGGGCCTTCACAGAGGCAAACATGGGAGATTGTCTCAAACAAGGTGACAGGAGAGGACCAACACCCTGAGGTTATCGTCTTTTTAAAAATCTTTTTAATAAACTTATTTATTGCTCATAATAATTACATACATTGTTTAAGCAAATCTTGTGGTGGTACCCTCATTTCCCTCCTCCCTATCCCCAACCTGAGGTTATCTTCTGACCTTCCACATGCACACTGTGTCAGGCAGACATACACACACATACAAATACACATCACACAAAGTGAACAGCAACACATACATATGGACATACCTGTTCTGAGAGAGAGAGAGAGAGAGAGAGAGAGAGAGAGAGAGAGAGAGAGAGAGAGTAAATATGTATGCTAATTAATTCCCAAGTATTTGAGGATTTTTAAAATATTTTATTTATTCATTTTCAAGCAGAGAATACAGAGAGAGAGAGAGAGAGAGAGAGAGAGGGAGAGAACATCAGGGCCACCACCTTGTGGGTCTGACATATGTGGGTACTGGGGAATTGAACCCTGGGTCTTAGGCACCAGAGGCAAGTACCTTAACCGCTGAGCCATCTCTCCAGCCCCATATTTGAGGATTTTAACATTGGCTCTATGTTAATGATTTCTGGGTGAATTTTTTTCTGAGGTCAAGGCACAAACAAACAAAATAGTAAAGCACCAACCAAAAAACAAAAACTGTCACTTATATATGATTATTAAAAATAATTTAGGGCTAGGGAGATTGCTCAGTGGTTAAAGGCACTTGCTTAGAGAGTCTGATGCCCTGGGTTCAAATGAGCACATTGTGCATATTTTAAAGTTGTTGAGGCTTATTTTATCAGCCAAAGAATGATAGCATATTAATGCTATATTTGAACTGGAATCTAGCATATATGTAGTTGTTGGATATACTTACTATATTTTAAATATCTATTAAATCCACTATTTTGTGACATTGTTTGAGCCTTTTATAGTGTTACTGATTTTCTGTCAACCTGTTCTGATAATGACTGAAAATAAAAGTCTTCAATTTTGTAGTTGTAATTATGATCTATTTTTCTATTTTTTGTTTGTTTGTTTTTTCCAGGTAGGGTCTCGCTCTAGCCCAGGCTGACCTGGAATTCACTATGTAGTCTCAGGGTGGCCTTGAACTCAAGGCAATCCTCTTACCTCTGCCTCCCAAGTGCTGGGATTAAAGGCGTGCGCCACCACGCCCGGCTTCACTATTTTTCTATTTATCCTGTCCATTTTTACATCAGTTATCTCAAAGTGCTATTATTCAGTGGCTGAACTCTTAGAAAAGTTGTCTTCTTTTTTTTAATATATTTTCTATTTATTTATTTATTTTTATTTTATTTATTCATTTTCAAGCAGAGAGAGAGAGAGAGAAAGAGAGAGAGAGAGAACGCACCAGGGCCACCACCTTGTGGGTCTGGCATATGTGGGTCCTGGGGAATTTAACCTGGGGCCTTAGGCACTGGAGGCAAGTGCCTTAACCACTGAGCCATCTCTCCAGCCCAGAAAAGTTGTCTTCTTGATGAATGATTCCTTATCACTATGAGAGATCCTTTTCTATCCTCACTAGTTGTGATGGTTACGTTTTGATGTCAACTTGACCTTTCACGTAATCTTGTGTGGGTCTCTCAGGATGGTTACAGGAAGGCAGTCTCTCAGTGGGGGCAGAATGTAAAGAAGTTCAAAGAAGCTAGAACTAAACATCCTTTCCTGTGTGGGCAGTGCAGGAAGGAAATTCCAGAGACTCAGGAAGCCATTAGGTCTGTGGAAGGGTTGTAAGACCCCACCCTAAGCCTATATAAAGGAGAAGAAATTCTCTTTGGCCCTCCTGCCTGTTTGCTGTTCTGTGTGTGGTGTTGGTGATAGGTTTTTCTCTCTGCTTGGACCTGTGAAAGAGTACCAGCCTCTTTCACTTTTATGGGACTTCTCCTGGATCTGTAGCTTGAATAAATCATTTCCTCCCATAAATTGCGTCTGGTTTGAAGATTCATCCCAGCGGCGTGTGGCTGACTGCGACACTAGTATTCATTGTTCCAAAATCTATTTTTTTATGTTTAGTGGATTCCTGATAAATGTCTTTCATCTTTTTTTCTGTTTAGACATTATCTTTTCTCAGCTATACATAAAATATGTTTTCTTCTTAGTGATTTAAATATTTCCTCATATCACAGATTCTTTAGAAATTTGATTCTAGTGAGCCTCAGTATTTTCTTTTCCTTTTTGTTTTAATGACTCTGAGGTTCACTGAGCTTCTTTACTCTGTCTTTATAGATTTCATCAAAAATGGTAAGTGTTCAGCCATTATTTCCTCATATTCTTTCTGCTATCACTTTCTTCCTTTTTTGAATTTAATCATGCAAATGATAATTACCTTGAAGATATTTCAGGGAATGAAAACTGTTCATTTTGGTGAGATAGTTTTCTTTTTGTTCTTCTTTAAATAGTTTCATTATAATATAATTTATGATTTTCCCACAGCCTCTAATTTTCTTTTAATCATTTCCAGTGAGTTTTGTTTTCCTGGTAATATCTTTTCACTCCCAAGTTCTATTTCTGTCTTTTCATGTCCTCTGTTTTGTCTACATTTTTCACATGTTGTTTTTGTGCTTACTCACTTGGCATGCAGTGAGGACTGTTTTATTATTTTCATCTATTAAATACATTATGTCTGTATCTTCCAGATATGATTTTTTGGTCTATTTTTCTCCAGTTATCACATTTTTATGTCCTTTAGTAGTAAAATATTTTGGAGGGAACTATGGACATCATAGTCCTATGTTGCCGAGGGGGAAAAAGTGTACACCACAAAAAAATTTCTTCTTGAATATTTATTAGATTTTTTTGAGGCTTGGCTTTAAACCATTTAAAGAGAGGTGCCATGTAGAGCACTCATTTTCAGACTAACAAAAGCTTGCTTTGAACTCAGGGTCCCTTTTGAGCACTTGGGATTTCACATCCAGGTCCTGAGATCCTTGGATTTCCTCATGTTCTTGTTCCTTTCCAGTTGTTCTTTATTTGCTCTCTGTGTTCTTTTTGAGACATGGTCTCCATTTAGAAGGAAAAATCAAAACAGTTGGTACTTGTTTTCTTCGGAAATTTAAAATGTGGTATCCACTGTGGTGAAGACTTTATGCTGGAAAATTAGAGCTGGATGGAAACATGACGGCTTTATTTTTAGACACTGAATTTGAAGTGCCTGTAAAAAGCACATGCATTAACCTATATACATATATATGACAATTGTGAATAAATATAATGATGTGTAACAGCACTTTTTAACATTAATGTTATGTCATGATGGTTTGTCAATAATGTTTCATTTGCTTTACATATACACTTGTTAATTTTAAAAAACTCTAGAATGTCTTTTAAATCAATTTTCACTACTAAGAAAAAGATGAGTTTACTTACTAACACTGAAGAAGCTAGCGAGAAGCCTGAGCTTTAAAAAGGACTTGGTCTGTAGTTTGCTGGTTCTCTTGCACCATACATCCAACTACTTTTTTGTGTGCTTTTTTAAAACCAAATCTCTCTCTCTCTCTCTCTCTCTCTCTCTCTCTCTCTCTCTCTCTCTCTCTCTCTCTCTCTCTCTCTCTCTCTCTCTCTCTCTGTGTGTGTGTGTGTGTGTGTTACCTTTCCTACCAAAGAGGGATCTCTCCTTGCTGAACTTCAATGTATGGGCTGCAGTCTGCATTGAGCCTCTTCATGGAAACAGTCTGACTATGAGAGTCAAACAGAGCCTAAAATACTGACAAAGGGATTTCAGAGCCAGTGGTATAAACCCTCTCTCTTGTGCTGAGACAGTCTCTGAGTGTTGGATATATGCGCAAACCTGGTGTCATAAAGGGCAGTAATTTGTTTTTATACATGGTCTATTCTTAATAAATATGGCAGAACTCCATGAATCCCAAATATTACAAGCCTCTGTTTTACATGGTTGTGTTTTCATAAAACAAATCTTCTAGTCAGCAAATTCATGTTCCCTTGGTGAAACCCAATCAAGGATTAATTTCAAAGTAATAAATGGATAGGATTTAAACAAAGTTAACCTAAAGAGTTTCTTTTTCTTTAATAAGCTGTTCATCCTGAAACAGTTTTCCATCTATAGAAAAAAATGTGAAGATATCACAAAAAATTCCCATCTACCCCATGTCCATCCTCCTAGCCAGGGACATCTTGCCTGAGTATGGCATAGCACTCCAATCTGTGTAACTTAAGTTAATATTACATTACAGTTTGACCAAAGAGTCCTGGTTCCCCTTATTTGGGAACTTTAGGACTTAAGATCCAAGATACCAGGTGTACCCTTGTTCCACTCTAGGATTCAAGCATAGCAGTATCTGAATTATTAACCTATGTTGTATGGGAAATAACTTTATTAATTAAAGCACATTGTTTATGTGTAACTCATTTTGCCTTTAGAGTTATAAACTCCATTCATTTCCAAAGTTACTTAGGTCAGCATACTTGTTTTTCCCGTCTGGCAGCTGCAGACATTCACGGTAGAGTTAGGTTGTCTTGTCACAGGCTGCGTTTCAGTCTCATACCTCTTAAATGCTTTAAAATGCATTGACTCACTTCAAGTTCTATAAGTTTTAATACATTTGCATAATCATATATTCACCATTAAAAGATCATACTGAATAATTCTGATACCCTAACAATTCCCTTGTGGAATTGGGTTTACTTCCATGGTACAGTGTTTGCCTGGTGTGAATGAGTTCCCTGACTCAATTCCAAATACTGTAAATCTGCTCCCCTTCCCTGGACTCCTGGCAGCTACTACAGTTTTGCTTTTCCAATGATTTCTATGGTTTTTCCTTTTCTAGAATATCACATAGATCAAATCCAACAGCATAAAGCCATCTATAATAACATTTTCCATTTACTTGAATAAAAAGATGTGTCTAGGTCTTTTCACGGTTTGATGACTCATTTCTTCTTAGTGAAAGAATTCCATTTTATAGGTGCTTCATAATTGTCTATTCATTAAGGCATTGAAGAATATCTTGGTTGCTTCCTGTATTTATTTGATCATTGTGAATAATCATGACCAGAATTTTTAGGGAAGTGTTTTCAAGTACTGGAAGTTTTACTCATCAAATCTGCCTGTCTAAACTTCATGAGATAATTTTTCTTGTGGATAATGGAGATATTACCAAATTTATAAGGTTCTACAAGAACCAAGTATTCAAATATTTTATTAATAGCCTAGAAAAATCATTTTAAACAATTTGCTTTTTCATTTTTCCTTCCCCTGGAACACTTCATTTTTTTCCAATAATTTTATCAATTTTTTTCTAAAACCTATCCTTTCAAGGTTGTGATACTAAATGTGAGTGCCAATGAATAAAAAGTAACAATTTCCTAGAACTTTTAGCTACATTTTATAAGGCTCATCTTTCAAAGTCATATCAAGTAGAAAGTTGTCTCATCATTAATATTCAAAAGATTTATATGTAACATATACCTTAGGTCACTCACTGCTAGACACTTCAAAATTTTTATGTATTTATTGTAAATGATGGCATCTACTTCACATTCTGTGAACACCTACTCTATACCTGGCCCCTTGAGAGGCTGCCTAACAACATCTTATTTGATAAAACTGTTGTAACTCTAGGTACAGGTGAATAATTTAATTTGTTTATTCACTAGGTGACAGGATACAACAGTGTTTTGTATAATGAAAGTTCATATTTGTTATACCAATGTTAATATTTGCTAAATCAATGAGCAGCAGTGCTGGGATTTTATATAAAGACTGATTCTGTCCAAATCCATATCTTTGCACTTTATCAATATAAAATTTCCCAGAGGCACCAGCTGAAAGGATTATTTGAAAGTTTAAACATACCATCTCAGGGCACATGGCTTCCCACAATTTGACTTCCTGTTCTGGTTCTATCATCTAACTGAGAGCTTCTTCCCTTCTATGTGTAGGTGCTGATATGAATCGTTCAGCAAGAGGAATATGATGAAATCACAAGGGTGAAATGTGTAAATGACATAGCCCGTGTTCTCACTTCTAAAGCATTTGTCTTCTGCTGCTAACTGCTCTTTCCAGCTTCAAACACAGTTTATAGATACAGAAGAGCGAGGTCTCTGACTTCAAGGTGCTTTTGAAAGTTATATGGAAAGGGCTGTGCCGTGGTTGCAATGATCATATAGGGATTCCACTCACAGAAGGGAAGAAATTCTCAGTTAGATGACAGAACCAGAATTATGTTCAACTCCATCTTCACTTTCAAATCCTTGTTGCATACAGAGATGCTCAGAGTGCAGGAGGGGACCATGGAGGGGTGTCTGCATCTTTTTAGCCTCTGACCAAAATTTTAAAGCCCTACTGGTAGCACATTCGTTCATTTTAGGCTCCCCTTCCATCATCTGCCTAGTAAGAACTTCAAAGATCCCAGCTACACAACTAGGTAGAGTTGTTTCAACCTGTAAAGTAGCCAAGCACTGTGGACTTGAAATATTGGTCCACTCTGGGCTCTGTATCATCTACTTCAGGTCCCCAACAAGCAAGTTTGCACTAAGTCTTTACATAAAGGGTTACTTTTCCTCAGAACACTCAGCATAGGGACAAAAATTAGGCCTTTTATTTCCAGGAGAGGACCTCTGTGCACAAAAGGTACATGCTCCTTTTAAATATCGGTCTCAAGGGCTGGAGAGATTCAGATGTTTAGGTGCTTGCCTTCAAATCCTAACAACCCAGGTTTGATTCCCCAGTACCCACGTAAACCCAGATGAACAAAGTGGCACATGCATCTGAAATTTGCTTGCTAGAAGCCCTGGTGCACTCATATTCTCTCTCTCTCTCTCTCTCTCTCTCTCTCTCTCTCTCTCTCTCTCTCTCTCTCTCTCTCTCTCTCTCTCTCTCTCTCAATAAATAAATATGGTTCTCGAGCTGAAGAGATTGCACAGTGGTTAAGGTGCTTGCCTTCAAAGCCTAAGGACCCAGGTTCAATTCCTGAGTGCCCACATAAAGCCAGATGTACAAAGTCACACATGCATTTGGAATTTGTTTGCAATGGCTTGAGGCCCCTGTGTGCCCTTCTCTCTGTCTCTGTCCCTCATCTCTCTGTCTCGCTCTGCTTGCAAATAAATAAATAAGGATCTCTCCAACATGGGCAGACTCTGCACAGATTATTTGGGACTACATGTGAGAAGAACATCAGCACCAAAATCTCTTAAAAATGTAAGCCTCAGCAGATAAACCAGCATGAATATGACTTCTGACATGAATAATTTATATACTTTATTATGTGTGCCAAGGCTGAAAGTGGTTAGGACATCAAAGGGCCCAAAATGCACTCAGGCTTGCAATTAATTAGCCTTGGGTAAAACACTGAACTAGATACATTTGAGTGTGGTATTTCCTACTGTTTGCTTTTCAGACAAATTTGGAATTTATATCTTAAAATATCTCTATGTCTCAAGCAAATTTCAAATAAAAACATAAAGAAAAAGTCTGATTAATTTGAGCAGGGAGGAATTCAACAAGAGCTAACATTCAATAGTTAATATGTTTTATACTATATTGGAGTCTCCTGAATATGTTCATTAAGCCCTATGAAGTTATTTACCTATACCTGCCTTTAACATAAGAAACTGAAATACAGATAAGTTAACTTCTTCAAAGTAATAGAGCTGTAAGTCAAACCCACCTGGTCTGACAAGTATTACCAGTCAACTATTTTTCCCCCCTATGGAACAAAATGACAAGTTTAAATGACTGAAGATAAAGTGGAAATTTGTAATCAAAACATAACAATAGATAAAAAGCTAATTTCCTCAACTTAAAATAACACATAAGAGAAAGCGGTACACACCTTTAATCCCAGCACTTGTAAAAGTGGGAGGGTCTCCATGAGCTCAAAGCCAGCCAGAGACTACATAATAAATTCCAGGTCACCCTGGGCTAGAGGAAACCCTGTGTCAAAAATTCAAAACTAAGTAAATAAATAAAGTTTAAAATAACACATAACTCATTAAGAAAATAAATATTAGGGATGGAGAAATAACTTGGTGGGTAAGAGCACTTGCTACACAGCATGAAGGCCTGACTTTAATCTTCAGCACACATATAAACACCCAAGTGTAACCACACATGCATGTAACCCAAATCCTGGAAAAAAGAGAATTGCTGGAGCTCACTAGTCAGTCAGTCTGACCAAAAATAATCAAGCAAACAAAATGAAAAACCCACAGCAATTCCAGGTTCATTCAGGGAAAAAAAAGCATGGAAAAATAATGCAGTAGTCATTAATGCTCTTTCCTGGTCTGCACAGAAGTGCAAATGGCATGCATCTGCACATACACATGCTTACACTGCACATACACACACTACATCACACATACACACAATAAAAATGTACAACCTTAGAAATGGTCAAATGCATAAATAAGCAGTTTTCTGTTTTCAAAGGGTCCCTATTCAGCACATGAAAAGCTGTTTGACATCAGCTTCTGTTGAAGGGATGCTCACCAGGTCAACAATGAACTGATGTCTCTCCTGGCAAGAAAATAAAAACGAGTTTAATGATTCTCAGTACCAGCAAGAATGAGAGGCAACAGGGCCTCTCTTAAAAGCTGACAGAAAAGCCGGGCATGGTGGTGCATGCCTTTAATCCCAGCACTCGGGAGGCAGAGGTAGGAGGATCGCCGTGAGTTCAAGGCCACCCTGAGACTACATAGTGAATTCCAGGTCAGCCTGGACTAGAGCGAGACCCTACCTCGAAAAACAAACAAACAAAAAAAGCTGACAGAAGACTGAGCTGGTGTGAAACTTCAAGAGGGCAGTGTGAAAATCCCTATGAGAAGTCAAATGTGCCCAAACTTTGACTCAGCAATCTTGTTGTTAGAACTGTATTTTCCCATTTTGCCTTGTATAATATTATCAATATGATGTATAAGAGGATATTCCTCACAGTATTGTGCTAACATTAAAAACCTAGAAACTATGAAATCATAACTCAATATTGTCTAGAAATTACAGTACATAATAGGATGAAATACCATTAAACTGTTCTGATTTACCCAATATCCTAGGTCACCTGAATAAATAACTAATTATTTTTTAAGTTATTTATTTATTTATTTGAAAGCAAAGAAAGATAGAAAGAAAAGAGAGAGAGTGATACAGAATGGGCATGCCAGGGGTTCCAGCCACTGCAAATGAACTCTGGATGCATGGGACACTGTGCATCTGGCTTTATGTGGGTACTGGGGAATCGAACTTGGATAAATAGGCTTTGCAAGCAAGCACCTAAACCAATAAACCATCTCTCCAGCCCTGATCTTAAAAAAAAAAAAAAAAAACAATGTGTATGGTCGTGCTGGAAGGTGCTACAGGAGCTGCCAGAGGAAATCAGCCAAGGATATTCGGAGACATCAGGGGACATTGCTATACAGCACCTACCAATGGCCTGAGAATGCAAAGGACGCTGCTATATGGCACAGACCAGCAGGGCAAGAAGTCCTCATCTGCATAATAGTGGTGCTTAACCTAGGTGGCTAATCAATGCAGCTGTTAATCCATCTGGTCCTGGAGTTTTCCTTTTGGGGAGGTTCTTGATTACATTCTTCAACATCTGTGGATGTGATAGGTTTATTTGGGAGCTTTATCTGCTCTGGGTTAAGCTTTGGTAGTTGGTAGGTGTCGAGGAATTCATCCATTTCTTCCAGGTTCTCCAATTTTGTGGAGTAGAGGTTTTGGAAGTATGACCTGATGATACTTACAGTTTCATTGGGGTCTATTGTGACCTCTCCCTTTTCATTTCTGATTTTGTTGATTTGGGCCTTCTCTGTTTTTTGTTTAATTAGATTGGCCAAGGGTTGGTCAATCTTATTTATTTTTCCAAAGAACCAACTCTTTATTTTATCTATTTTTTAAATTGTTTTCTTCATTTCTAATTCATTGATCGCAGCTCTGATCCTAAATATCTCTTTTTGCCTTGAGCTCCTAGGGTTGGATTGTTTTATTTTTTCCAATGCCTTTAGTTGAGTGGTTATGTGGCTGATTTGAGATCTCTCTGTCTTTGTTATGAAGGCATTTAGCGCTATGAATTTCCGCCTTAGAACTGCCTTCATAGTGTCCCATAGGTTTTGGTATGTTGTGTTTTCATTATCATTTACTTCTAGATAGTTTTTGATTTCCTTTTTGATGTCCTGCATGACCCATTCATTGTTTAAGAGTGCATTGTTCATACACCAGTAGTTGGTATAGCTTCTGCTGCCCCTCCCATTATTAATTTCTAATTTTAATGCATTGTGGTCTGATATGATGTAGGAGGCTACATTGGTCTTCCTGAATTTGTTGAGGCATGCTTTATGACCTAATATGTGGTCCATCTTTGAGAAGGTTCCATGGGCTTCTGAGAAGAATGTATATTCTGCATCCTTGGAATGAAATGTTCTGTATAAATCTGTCAGATCTAGTTGGTCTATGGTGTTGTTAAGCTCCATTATGTCCCTGCTGACCTTCTGTTTGGATTATCTGTCTAGAGATGATAGTGGTGTATTAAAGTCTCCTACTAGGATGGAATTAGAGTCTATTTCTGTTCTGCTTTTGAGTAAATTTTTCTTTATGAACTGTGGTACACCTGAATTTGGTGCATACATATTTAAGATAGTGATATCCTCTTGTTGGATCATTCCCTTGATGAGTAAGAGGTGACCTTCATTGCCATTTTTAATTGATTTTTGTTTAAAGTCTATTTTGTCAGATATTAATTTAGCTACTCCTGCTTGCTTTTTATTTCCATTTGCTTGAAAATTTGTTTTCCATCTTTTCACCCTGAGGAGATTCCTGTCTTTAGAATTGAGGTGCATTTCTTGAAGGCAGCAGATGGAAGGGTCCATTTTTCTGATCCACCCTGCTAATCTGTGCCTTTTTATAGGGGAGTTAATTCCATTTGTAGTCATAGTTATAACTGTGAGGTTTGCCTTAAGCCCTGCCATGTTAGAGGGTTATGGGGGTTGATGCCTCCCGTGTTATTATTGGTCCAACAATTATGATTACTGTGCTTGTTCTGTATTAGATTCCTGAGGTAGGTTGCTTGTCTTTTGTGTGAGTTATCTCCCTTAGTATGCTCTGTAAATTTGGCTTTGTGTTCATATAGTCCTAGAGCTGGCTTTTCTCATGGTACACTTTCAATTCTCTATCTATTATGAGGGACAGCTTTGCTGAGTGCAATAGTCTAGGTTGGAATCCATAGTTTTTAGGCCTAAAATAGCATTGTTCCATGCCCTTCTGGCCTTCATGGTTTCTAATGAGAAGTCTGATGTAAGTCTGGTGGGTTTGCCTTTATAAGTGATGTACTGTTTCTCTCTGGCTGCCTTGAGTACTCTCTCCTTACTTTCTATGTCAAGCATTTTAACCAAGCTATGTCTTGGAGAGTTCCTTCTTTGGTCTTGTCTGTTTGGGGTTCTGTAGGCTTCTCATATCTGGACCAGTCTTTCTCTTATAAGATAAGGAAATTTTTCTTGTATAATTATGTTGAAAATATTTTCTATGCCTTTGGCCTGGGTTTCTTCTCCCTCTGGAATGCCCATTATCCTGAGATTTGGTCTCTTTATGGTATCCCACAGATCCCTCATATTTTGCTCACATGACTTTCTTTTTATTTTTTGAAGTCTATGGAGTCCCTAGTATTTTCTTCTGTCTTATCTTCGAGGTCAGAGGATCTGTCCTCCAGGTTATCAACTCTGGAGCTGAGGGATTCAAAGGAGACTTTTAAAACCTCTGTTTGTTTTTTGGTTTCTGTTAAATTTTGTTCATGTTCTCCATTTATCTGGCAAGTTCCAATTTCCAATCTACTTTTGTTTTTGCTAATGTCTCCTGGAAGTCATTCTTGAGCTTGGTTAAGTCCTCATCAAACTTAATCAGCTGATTATATAGCTCCTCCTGTAGTTGGTTCACCTGTAATTCACTTACTGTGTTTTTGACATCAGTCAAGTTTTTCTCCATTAGGTTCAGTCTTAAGTCTATGCTAGCATTGCTGAGTTTCATTTCACTTTCATCTTTTTTGACAGCTTCCATCTCAGCCTTCATCCGGGTCATGATTTCATTGCAGTTATGACCAAGAGTTATCTTATTCTCATTTGAGGGTTGCGGTTTTGTCTCCCCTGTGATCTCGTTGGCCTCTTCCATTGTGGGACTAGGTGTCCTAGGTTGGGGAGTCTCAGCCTGTATTGCTGCAGTTTTTAATGTTAGTTTTTCCCCATTTCTTGAAAAAGGTCTAGTTTTCTTGTGGGGGCCACTACAAGATTTCAATGGGTATGCTGGACTTGTTCTTCTCTATGTACTAATTGTGTTTGGGTTTGTGCTATAACCACAGATGTGTTAGTTGCAGAGGTTATGGGTGTGCCAGCTGTTCTGGATTAGTATATGGTATATAATATAGTATGGGGGTCTGAGATCTTCTCTGGATGCAGTAACCATTATGTGTTTCTACTGGGGTTCAGGGGTATTCAGAGCATATCTACTTGCTCCTCTCCCCCCTCCTTATCCCAGCAGGGTGTGTTTTGAGATCTCCCTTTTACCCCTCTGACAAGTGCCTGAGAGGGAGCTTTTGTTCTCAATTTGGAATTGGAGTGAGGCCCTTTGGGAGTACCATTTGATGTGTTCTCTCTGGAACAATGTTACACCACTAAGTTTAAATTCAACCAGTATCTCTCCTGTCTGAGATGTTCTATCCCCAGGCAGGTTCTATCATTCACCAGACTAGAATGTCCTGCTCCAGAATGGTTAGGCTTCCTCCCCCCAGGGGAACTGCAGGTGCTGTTCCCTTTTGTGTTCCCTGGAGTTCTAGACCTTAATACACCCATCATTCTTCTCTGTCTTTATGAGGTTGGAACTCCCTGAACCTGAATGCTCCTGCTGTGTGCTGCTGTGCAGGCCTCCTCCCAACCAGGGCAACTGCAGGTGCTGTTCCTGGTTGTGTTCCCTGGAGCTCCCAGCCCAGACAGACCAGTGCTACTCTCCAGCCTATAGCTCACTGGGCTGGGTTCCACCCTTCCCCTTTAGGGGCAGATGCAGAACCCACAGGGAGCTCCTTCCCCACACACTCTAGCTTCCTCCCTCTCACATGAACAGCATGTCTCACCAGCTTTCTTAGGAACATATAGACCAGGTTGGAGGTATCTGAGTCACACCTGCTTTCTCTTAATTTCCCTGTAGCTCAGCAGTCTGGGTAGTGGCCTTCACTGTCTAGTTCTGTGTCTCTGTGTAGGCTGGAACTGTCCAAGGCGAGACTTCCTGGTCTGGGCCAGGGTACAGATGCTGCAGCAGCTGGTAAGAAGCCTGTAGGATGAGGAAGGCTGCGGGAGCACCGGGGTCTGTGGGAGGAGGAAGTCAGGAAAAACAAGGGTCTCTGGGAAGGAGGAAGGCAGGAGCAAAGGGGTCTGTAGCAGCTGGTGGGAAACCTGGTAAGAAAACTTTGGGGCTGTTGAGAGAGAATCCAAAGGGGGGGGGGGGAGAGACAACGACGAATAGAGGAGAGAGCCACCAGCCTGGGGGCTTATGTGAGTGGAGAGCTGATAGGTCCAGGAGTTTGGGCTAGAGGAGAGCCTGCCATATCCACTAGGAGTAGTCTATCAGGGCAGAAGGGTGGATGGCTGGGTGGTGAGCCAAGGGAGAGCGAAGCACAGAGTCCACCAGAACCTCTGGAAGATGTCTGGCAGGTTGAAAGAGTGGGTGACAGGGTGGGGAACAGAGGGAAAACGAAGTACAAAGGCCCCAAAATCACTGGTTGGGGTCTGATGGGGTGGAAGGTCTGGGTGGGGGACAAAGGGAGAGAGAAGCACAGAGGCCACTGGTGGCTAGGTGGGGGCGGAGGAGGGAAAGAGGAGGGCACAGAGCAGCTGGACCACCAGCGAGGCCTGGCTGCCCACATGTAAGTGTGGCTGGTGGGGGTGGATGAGGGTAAGAAGAGGGTGTGGAGCCACCAGGTCACTGGAGAGGCCTGACTGCCTACACAAAAGTGTGGGAGGGAAAGAGAAACAACCATTTTTTTAAGCAGAAAACAATGTGTGTGATACTTTTGTATCATTTTCTCTGTTTTAATGAACTGAATAAGTTGTTTTGAAATGGAAAGGGACACTCAGGGTCTGAGCACCTAGGAAGCCTCTGATTTCACACCTCCGCCTGCCTTCGTTTCTGCTCAATGTTTGATATGTGGCAGTGTTTTCCAAAAGTGTGACTAGGATAGGGAGTGAAAATAATTTAAATGATAATGTGTTCTGCAAATGTGCCTCTTCTGCTTCATTTACAAGAGATTCCTCATCCAAACAGATATATTCTCAGCACTTATGGATGTCCTTCCATTTCACGGGGATTTTTTTTTAAATACCAATGTTTGTGGTGTGATATTAGCAGGTTTTATAGTGATAACTTAGGCTAGCCAAGTTTAAAAAACTGTTTTCCATCCTCAACAGTCACTTTGAAATCTATCACATACCTAGTAAGAGAATTCTAGATCCAAAGCCCACCTTTCATTTCAGAGTTAGAAAATCAGAGAGCCAGAGTTTCTAGTGACTCATTCAAGGTCATCCAGAGACAGAGACCTGAGGAGAGAACAGGTGCTATCACCTAGCTCTAAGATGAACACCTCCAGCACCAAGTAACACTAACATGGATGTCATCACATCGCTAAAATGGCATATTGGACATTTTCTCATCTTAAAAAAATTGATGTGTGGGCGAGGGAAATGACTCAACTGATAAGAGTACTTACCACACAAGCACGAAGGCCTGAGATGGCCTGATTTACCTGAGTTCAATCTCCTAGTCGCCAGTGCCTGCACACGCACATGCACACACACACACAAACACACACACACACACACACACACACACACACACACACACACACAGAGTTATAATCCCAGTTCTGTAGGGAACAGGGAAGAATTTCTGGGGCTCACTAGTCAGCCAATTTAACTGAAAACAGTAACTCCTGGTTGAGTGAGAAGCTCTCTTCCAAGGGAGCTTCAACAAGTAGAGTCAGACACCTATTGTTTTCTTCTTGGCACTGCACACACGAACATGGGGCACACACATCTACACCATGAATACATCATACTGCACCACACCCTTCTACACACATATGTGAAAAGATGACTTTAACTGCTTGGTAAAACCATTGTTTTGAGCTTTGATTTAAGAAACCGCAGAATGCCATCGATCTTCATCGAGAATCCCAGCGAGCTCTGGAATGGTAACCAACCCCCAGATGGCAGTTAGTGAAGGGCTGAAGGGCAATGCACAAGTTGCCAGGGGAAGATGATTGGCGATAACTGGAGTAAACAGACCATTGGCATGAAACATAGTCTGCGGCCATGAATAGGCTGAATACAGTTC